>PVJX010005602.1:0-84040 GCA_004027295.1 Dolichotis patagonum | reverse complement strand
GGCAAAAAAAAAAAAAAAGTGAAGAAATGTTCACCACCGCTGGTCATTTGAGAAATGCAAATTAAAGCAGCACTGAGATTTCCTCTCACTCCAGAAAGAAAAGCCGCCATCAAGAAATCAACTGATGACAAATGTTGACGAGGCTTCGGGAAAAAGGAACACCATTCCACTGTTGGTGGGAGTGTAGACTGGTGCAGCCACTATGGAAATCACTATGGAGATTTCTCAGAAGACTAGGATTGGAAGTTCCATTCAATATGGCTATTCCCCTCCTGGGTATTTTCCCAGAAAAATTGAAAAGTTCATGTCACAATGACATATGTGCACCCATGTTCATAGCAGCACAATTTGAGATAGTTAAATCTTGGAAACAACCAAAATGTCCACCAACTGCAGAGTGATTGAAAAAAATGTGGTATTTTTATACAATGGAATATTACTCAGCTATAAAAAAGAATGATCTTGAGGCCTTTATATGTAAATAGAGGCAATTTGAGGCTATCCTCATAAGTGAAATAAATAAGAATCAGATTTATAAATATCACATTGTGTCTCTAGTGTAAAAAGTATTAAGAACTGTAAGAATAATAAAACCTAAAATGTGTAATTGATCTTATATAAAAGAGAGGGGAAGGAAGTTCTCTCAAGAATGTACCTGCATATATGTTTAAGTATGTAAGATAGATAACCATATTACTAAATTTTTGTTAGCTCATTGAACAGAACTGTTTGTACTCTCACTGTGTAAACGTCCACTTTTTATGTTGTAACTTGAACAACTATTTCTGAGATGACTATGTAATTTATCAACTAGTGATTTCTTAGTGTTCTTTTAAATTCTGTATTATTTCTATTATTTTTTCTGTTTTGCTTTTTTTCTCTTTAAATTTTTTTTAAAAATAAAAAAATAGAAATTTAGACAAGATCTAATGCCACTACTTCTCAAACTCTTTAATGAAATTGAAATGGAAGCAATACTCCCAAATTCATTCCTGGAAGCAAGCACTACCCTGATATCAAACCAGAGAAGGATCCAACTAAAAAGGAGAGGTACAGGCCAATCTCCTTAATTAATATAGATGCAAAAAATACTGGCAAACAGAATGCAGCATATCATTAAGAAAATTATATACCATGACCAAGTAGGATTCATCCCAGGGATATAGGGATGATTCAACATATATAAATCAATAAATGTAATGTACCATATTAACAGAGCCAAGAAAGAAAAAGCATTTTACAAAATCCAATATCCAATCATAATAAAAACCCTACCGAAAACTGGAATGTATGGTTTTTATCTCAATCTGATAAAAGCCACCTATGACAAACCAACAGCCAACATCATACTAAGTAGACAAAAACTAAAAGCTTTTACTCTAAAATCAGGAATAAGACAAGGATGTCCATTATTACCACTCGTATTCAACATAGTTCTGGACAGTAGCCAGAACAATTAGACAAAAGAAAGAAATGAAAAGAATAAACATAGCAAAGGAAGATGTTAAATTATCAATATTTGCAGATGATGTGATACTCCATATAGAAGATCCCCCCAAACCCAAAGTTTCTAGACTTTTTTTTTTTTTTTTTTTTTTGGTACCGGGGATCGAACTCATGACCTCGAGCTTGCCAGGCAGGCACTTAAGCCACTGAGCTAAATCCCCGGCTAAAGTTTCTAGATTTAATAACCAAATTCAGTAGCATAGCTGGATACTAAGTCAACACTCAAAAATCAATAGCATTCACATATACAAATAACAAACTCACTGAGAAATGAGAGTAACATCAAAAAAACCAAAATACTTAGCATCCAAATAACCAAAATACTTAGGAATTACTTTAACAAAGGAAGTAAAAGATCTTTACATTGAAAACTACAGTGCTCCAAAAAAGAAGATCAAAGAGGGTATCAGAAAATGGAATGATACTCCTTGTCCTTGGTCAGGAAGAACCAATATAATGAAAATGGCCACATTTCCAAAAATGTCTATACAGATTTAATGCAAATCCAATCAAAATACCAATAGCATACCTCATAGAATTAGAGAAAACAAGTATATGATTCATTTTTAACCAGAAGAGACTGTCTTAGTTACTTTTTACTCACTGCTGAGACAAAATACCTGATGCCCAAAGTTGGGAAAGGAAAGGTTTATTTCTTACAGTTTCTGGAGGTTTCAGTCCATATTCAGTTGGCTCCAAGGCAGGATGGCATGGCGGGCTGCAGTTCATGGTGGCTGCAAACAGCAAGTGGAAACCGCAAGAGAGAGCGACACGCGTTCTTCTTGCCATTACATCACATCCTGGCTCCACCCCTTGGGAGGGTGTAGCACTGACACCATCAATCCAAGCACTAGAAAATGAACCAGTCACAAATGTACAATGGAAATACATGAGGCCTGGGGGCCACTGACATAAACCATGATAGAGACCTAGAATAGCAAAAGCAATTCTGGGCAACAAAGGCAAGTCAGGGGGCATCACAATCTCTAGCTAAAAATTATACCACAAAACTACAGTAGAAAAACAAGCCTGCTACTGGAGGGGAAAATAAAGTTCCAAGGATCAATGGAACTGACTAGAAGATGTAGAAACAACTTCAAACACAGTTAGTCATCTAATCATTGATGAATGTGGCAAATATCTTCACTGGAAGCAAGACAGCCTTTTTGAGAAACATTGTTGGAAAAACTGGCTTTCCACATGCCAAAGACTTGTTTCTCTCACCATGTACCAAATTAATATTGAAACAGATCAAAAATCCAAATATTAAAACAGAAACACTAACTCTGCTGGAAGATAGAATAAGAGAACTCTTGAAGACGTAGGTGGAGGTAAAGACTTTATGAACAAAGCCCTGATCACTCAAGAAACAACACAAAGAATCAGCTAAGATCTCCTTCTATTACAAAGCTTTTGTGCAACAAACGAAGCCAACAGCGTAGTGAAGAGACGATGTACAGAGTGGAAGAAAAATTTTTGTCAGCTGTTTCTCAGACAAAGAACTAATATCTAATATCTAGAATATATAAAGAACTTTAAAAATCTGAATGAGTAATAAAGTCCAAAATGTACAATAGATATTGTGAAAATGAAAGAGAAAAAAAGTGCTCAAAAGGAAAAAACTGGGATAATAGAGAAAAGGAAGCAGAGAAAAAATTATATGTATATGAGTATCTGTATAATATGTGTATGTGTACAGAGATTAGTAGTATAGTTATACTATACTTATCTGAACTTACAGAGATTAGTAGATAACTATACTACTAATATATACTACTAATATATACTAGTATAGTTATCTACTAATCTCTGAAAGACAACAGTTTGTACTTTGACTGATCATTTTTTTCATGCCTGAAACTTGTAACCTGAACAACTACTTCTAAACAATGATATGCAATGTGTTAACTAGTGTTAATTTCCTACTATTTTTTGAAATTCTGTATCATTTTTGTCTTTTGTTGTATTTTGTTTTAAAAAAATAAAGTAGTAATACATCATTAAAAAGAACTTAAAAAAAAACCAGTCCCCTCCTAATTTGAAGACCTCATCTAAAAATAGGCATCTGAAATGAATAGACGCTTCTCAGACAAAAAAAGTAGAAATGGAAAATATATGAAAAAATGTTCAACATCCCCATCATTTCAGAAATGTAAATGAAAAAATGTTGAGAGTCCATCTCAATCCAGAAAGAATGACTATTATCAAGAAATCAACCAATACTAAATGCTGGCATGGCTATGGGGAAAATGAACCCTTTCCTATTAATGGTAGGAGTGCGGACTGGTAAAAGCACTGTGGAAATTAACATGGAGATTTCTCAAAAAATTAAAGCTTGTGGTTTCATCTGACCCACGTATTCCTCTTCTTGGAATTTTCCCTTTAAGAATTAACAGCATCATACCACAGTGATATATGCACACTCATGTTTTTAGCAGTCCAGTTTATAATAGCTAAATCTTGGAAGTAGCCCAAATGTGCATCAACTGATGAGTGGGTAAAGAAGATGTGGTATCTTTATATAATGGAGTACTACTCTGCCATAAAGAAGGATAAGCTTAAGACATTTCTAGGTAATTAGATTTACCTCGAGACCATAGTCTGAAGTGAAATAAATTAGATACATATATTCAAATATCACATGATTTCTTTGCTGAGAAACCAAAAATGTAAATAAGAACCAAAATAAATAATAGATATTGTGAAATAGCAAGAAAATGTTTAAATGAGAAGAGGAACTAGAGGCAGGGAAAAGAAGGGAGAAGGAAAAAAGAATAGAAGGAAAAAATGGAAAGAATGCTTTTGTCAATAAGGAGGAGATAAGGGGTCAAAGTAAGGGGAGGAAAAAGGGAAAAAAAGAATCAAGATATATCATGTACAGGTATAAATTCTAGATGATGAATGTTATTATTATGTATATCTAAAATGTACCAACAAAATTAACTTAAAAAAAAAAAGAATTTACTTACTGGGGACCCCTGCAGTGAGTCTCCAATTTCCTGCAGTGGTATAGCTCATGCCAAAAAGAAAGAGTAAGAGACAAACAGCAATGCAGTGGGGATCTGGGAAGGCCAGTGTTTATGGGAAACGAAGACCAAGAGGCAGCCAGAACCTCGGCATCTATTGCTTACACATAAGCCAGGGATTTAGGTGAAAGGATTGCGGCTGAAAAATGCATATGCAGGCATGGCTTGTAAAAGAGGGAACAAAGCATTCTTGTGTGAAGAACAAGACAGCCAGATTCAGGCTGTGGTTAAAGAGTAACGTGTTCTGTAGTCAATTCTGGGAAGGAATTTTTTCTGGAGTCACACCAGCCTCAGCAGAGACGTTATCTCACATCTCAGTCCCAGGGTTTCATAGCCTGCTCCACTGCACTAAACTCTGGCCACTGGCGAGGAGTAGTGCTAGCTCAACACAACATCTGCTTGCTTCCAGGAAGACACGAGCATAGCCTCACTATTCAACTGAAAGCCAATTTAGAGAGGTCACCTCTGTACAGCATGCTAGGCTCACAAGGCAATCACATTTGGGTCTAGAGGAGGGCGATGTGGTGGTCCTCCACCCACATTAGCACCAACCGCAACCTTTTAGAGCATGGACTTTATCTTACTTTTGTCTTTCACATAGTGTTTAGAAAGAGGCATTGTTCAACAAAAGTTCATTGAACCTGGAAGTTGATATTGTAACTGTTAAAATTTCAACAAAACTATTAATAAATTACTTTGGGATATCCTGAGAAATCAAAATGCTTTAAGCTTATACAAGTAATCATAAATCCAACAAATGCTCTCTGGTATCCTAAATTCTACCTCCCTTCATGAGTCCTACAGAGAAAAGTAATTAAAAGGGGATATTTTCCTGAAGTTAAAGTTTCATATGAAAATTCAAGACTAAACAGCAGTTCACAAATTTTAAGAGGCAAATTTAACATTAGCTATACTCAATCTTAGGGGGCAGATAAGCAGTAATTAATAGTATGATTTGAATACCTACAATTTGAAAATCCAAAATTCAAAATGCTCTAAAATGTAAAATATTTTGAACACCAATATGACAGAAACAGGACATTCCATAACTGACCTTATGTGTTACACTGCAGTTAAAACACTAAAAATGCTATTAAGATGACTTCCAGAACCTGTCTACCTTCATCCAAACATACATGTTTCCGTTCAAGGGGCCACTGCTGTTTCTCACCAGTAGTCGCCAGCCCCACAGCTTCCGCCAACTCACACTGAAGCAGCTGGATGAGCACCCCTGCCCCCATATTCATTCAACCCCTTATTCTGTTCATTACCTGTTAAAATCTAAGAAATGATAGGACTGACCCGTTTGTTCCCAGCTGCCTGGGTCCCTGAGCTCCAAGAAAAACCACAGACTGTCCCTGCATCCTACAGCTTAGGTAAAGGTGCACCGAGAACAACAAACATTAGCCATTGGTACGATGACCAGTTGCCTCATGACAGTTGCCACTGACCTAGTCTCATCTCACTGATTGTCTCAGCCTACAATAAAAGGCCACTCAACAAACTCGAGGCAAACGTTTCCTCTCAAAGCCATTACTGGGAGATCTTACTTAGAACCTCAAATTAGGGTTGGCTGAGTTTTACTGGGTCATCACCATTTACCTAACAAATAACAAAAGGTCTTATTTCACCAGGAATAGTGGCACAGGCCCGTAATCTCAGAAATCTAAGAAGCAGAGATGAAGGATTACAAATTTGAGTCTGGCATGAGCAATTTAGTAAGACCCTGCCTCAAAGTAAAAATAAATAAATAAAGGGCTGGAGATGTAGCTCAGTGTGAAGGCCTTGGTTTCAACCCCCAGTACTGAAAAAAAAAAAAAAGGTTTGTCAGTGGGGTTTAGTCATACATGCCTACAATCTCAGCTACTCCAGAAGGTGAAGTAGCCAAATTCAGTGTAAGGTGGGTTGCCAAATTCAAGGTAAGTCTATGTGACTCAGCCAGACCCTGTCTCAAAAGACAAAAATGGTTGGGGTGCAGTTCAGTTGTAGAATCATTGCCTAGTATGTGTGGGGCCCTGGGTTTAATTCCCAGTGCTACAGAAATAAGAACTTGTTTTTTGTCAATCTCTTAAAAAAAAATTCACCTTTTAAGAATAAAGAACCATGGAGAACCACAGAACGCCCCCCCCCCCCGCCCTGCGCCCAGATCCAGCCGCGGCCATGGTGGAACCCAGGAGCCTGTACAAAGAAGCAATTCGCCTGCCCTCTTGGTAAGTGCCTTCCTCCGGCGTGAGCCAGGAGGAGACCCAGTAGTGTCTCTTGAGCCTACCGGTGTGTGGGCTTGGAAACCCCGTTAGCAACTGGGACAGAGGTCTGAGCATCTCTTGGCAGGATGACTGTATGCAACATAGCAAATATGGGGGGGTCTCTTCTATCTTTTCTTTAAAAGCAAATGTTGTTTTCAGTTTTGTTTTCATTATGATTAATTGCTTTACTCTATTCAATATTCTCTTTGATTGATTTTATAATGTTGTCTTTGGTTTGGTTTTGCTGTACTTAATTGACTAGACAACTATTGTGACGATAATGAGATATACTATGGAAACTATTACTGTTATCCTGGTAACCTGCTGTGAAGTTTTATACCAAATTCACTGCATTATCTCAATTGGCTTTGTTCTGTCTTGTTCTATTGTATTTCTACTACCTTCAAAATAAAAAAAAAGAATTTTTAAATAAAAAAGAAAAAAAAAAGAATAAAGAACCACACCCTGTATGGTGGTACAAATCTGTAATCTCAGCTACTCTCTTAGAAGGCTGAGACACAAGGATTGTCAGATTGAGGCCAGCCTTGACACAGTGAGATATGCCTCAGAAATCTGAGTTAAAGAATGAACTGAGCCAGGTATGGTGGTACATGTCTATAATCCCACTACTCAGGAGGCTAAGGCAGCAGCATCACCTGGCAAGATCCTGTCTTTAAAAAAAAAAAAAAAGGAATAAAGGACTACATAGAACCCTTATCTAAAAGGTTCACATGTAATCTAACATTTCTCACTTTACATTTCAAAATCTTTGAATATTTAATCCAAAATGTGAAAATCAATGAGCAATGGTAACTTAAGCTAAGTGTGTTAATAAAAGTTTAACACAGTCATTTAGGAAACACACCATTAAAATATAAAGGTAAAGAAATTTATTCCAGAAGAAAAACTAATTACAAAAGAAGCAGTCTCCTAAATTCAAATGACATAATGAAGATCAGCTGTAATTCATTGCTAAAGATACAGGAATTTACTCCAGAATTCATGTATTTATTTATACTTCTAGTTGCAACACAGTGCAATAAATTCATTGGTATATGAAAAATAAAAAAAGATTTTTAAAACTCTGAATTATATTAAATAACAGTTAAGGTAAAATAATAAAAAATAACAAAGATTAAAAAGCCATATTTCTAGGCAGTACAGATTCAGTTCAACCTTGACATGATAAATCCGTGACCATATTCCAAAGGATAGACCTGTATTTTAACTAAAAATTTTAAATTAAAACAGAAACAAAATATAACAAAGTCAAAAATGGCTCAACTCTTAGTTTTGCATAAATATTAATTCCTGACACTGGGACACAGCACATAAGATTATGCACCACTGCCCTGTATATCAGCTGCAGCTCCGCATTTTGCTCTCAAATGCAACTCTGTCAAAATGCAAATGAACCATTAACAGCAGAACATTAACCTTGAATTATTTCCAATTTGTTTTTAAAATGTGTATTAATCACATACAAACATGAACATTTTGTATGAAACAACTTGTGACATTTCACAAACAGGATATATCAGTGTGTTGGAATACCAATTAATAATCACTGAGAATTTTATCAAGGTTTCAGAAAATAAAACCCTGTTGCTTGAGGTGTAAGAATTTACGTGAAGTAATTTAAAATATCTATTTGAGAAGTTTAAAAATTGATAATTAGGAAGCTAAATCTGTTTATATAAACCAGATATATAAGGCATGTCTTATATATCTTGAGGCATGTCTAGTCCATGCTAAAGCTTCTGCTGATGCCCTCTCTTCTATATAATCAGACAATGGCTGGCTAGCAGGATCAAGTTCCAAATGGTGACATGAAGAGTTAGACAACTACCTACCTAGAGGAAAATCCTAGAGCAGCAGGGTAACTATTCCGGTGTGAGGTAAAGGTTAAATGGGGCAAGAAACTTCTATTGCATAGTATGAAACTGCTAATGAACTGTAATATATTAATCAAGGCAAACGTCAGGACATCTAAATCCCTTTCTTGGTGTTTTCAATATATAAGCTTTAAATTTTATCCCAGGACACAACCTGATATGACGTAAATCAACGAGAAATGGGTTTTATGTTACTATAAAGAACAAGAGCTGGCAAGCTGTTTTGTTAAGGACTGATAATATTTTAGGTTTTGCAGGCTATATCATTCAGTCTGTTGCTTTCGTTTTGTTTTACAATACTTAAAAATATAAGAACTGGGCTGGGGATTTAGCTCAGTGGCTTAAGCGCCTGCTTTGCAAGCAGGCAGTCATGAGTTCAATCCCCAGTACCAAAAAAAAAAAAAAAAAAAATATATATATATATATATATATATATATATATATGAACTATTCTTAGCATATTGGTTGTACAAAAAAGTAGGCTGTTTGTTCCATCAGACTGTTATCTATAGACCCCAATACAAAGAAATTCTTAACTAACCCTACCAAATACAACCCCTCTCCTGCAAATTTAAATAATTTCAGGTAGAATAGGAATTAGGAGTTATCTGCACACTGTAAGTAGAGGTGATCTCATCTAACTTTCCAAATGGCAAACTGGCAAATCAGAGGACCCAAGTGACTTGTTTTACCAGAGAAGACAAATAAATGCACTTTTTCTTCCTCTTTCATTTCTGTCCAAGACCTCCCTTTATAATAAAGTAATCCACCGCTTTAATCACAGTGTAAACTATATTTTACCAGGTATTTTTTCCACATTCTTTTATCATGTTTAAGAAATTCAACCTAAGGAGCCATGAAAAACTTACAATAATGTCTAATCAATACAGGGCTGGCATGAGACTTAAGGAGGTTCAGGATTCTGTGTAATCAGGTGAGCCAGGCTGGCTTCCAAGCGGAAGGCACATTGGGGACATTGAAGACTTGAGAGCAAAGCAGGTGCCAGCTAGCACTCCTCTTTCAAGACCTCCTACAATATCCTGGGCTTCCACACCAACACCTTGTAGAAGAGTCCAATCCCGTCTGTCTGTTATTTTTTCCTGTTACCATACACTGCATTAGGAATTACTGGAATCCACCTTAAAGTTCACTACATGTAAAAAAAATTACCATTTTCCTTCAATGGTGAAACCAAAGCTTATTCTTTGTACCCAAGTTTCTAGTTCTCACAAGTATTTCTGACTAAAAGCCTACTTTTATTACAAATGAGTTCTTCTATACCGAAGCAATTACAGTCAGATATTTGAAATAAACTTTGCCTAAATTTAGAATGTGAACTTTAAAACTACTTCAGAGAATAGGTCTACCACTCCTACCATAAAACTCTTTTTCATAGGTATTGATGCAAGGTTTGAAATTCTTTGGATCTTTACAAATATACTGCATATAAATTTATCAAATGCTATCAGTGATCAATCATGTATCATCTAGCTTGTTTAGGAAATCGTATCACATGCCAACTCCTGAAATATCACAATTCCACCAAGTATAGACTTGCAAATATTTTATTTTAGAGGTGTGTTTTCTCTACATTTTGTCCTTACTTATCACATAAGAAAAGTCTGTTGCCTTTAAGATTGAAAATTAAACACACTTTCATTAAAAAAATTAAAGAAAAAATTATCACTTTCTCTTAATGATTCATAACTGACTTCTAAGTCTTCTTTTTATTCTACTGTATTTAAAAACTCTTCTTCTTGAAGTTTCAATTTAAAGTCCTCTCTGATTTTTTCCAGCAACCCTGGTTTAAAAATAACGTCCAGTGCAGTCATTGCCAGAGCTTTGGCCGCACGTAAAGTGTAGAACTGAGCTTCTTGTGATCCTAAGACAGAAAAAAATGAATTAAAATATTTTCATAGTTATTAAAAATTAATTTAATTCCTCAAATCATCTCTCAATATCTAAATGCCCCTCAACTACCTATAAAATATAGTCCTTTCTCAGGTGATATTAGGTAGTAAAATAAGAAAGACAGCGACTACCAGGGAAACAGTGCACATCAAACATTCATGTCTGAACTTTACCTGCAGCTTCTGTGTATTGCTCAGTATGATTCAAGGCATCAGATCCAATGTAAAAATATGGATGAATTCCAGGAACCACAAAAGTAACATTTCCAAAATCAGTAGATCCTTGAAATATACAAAGTACAAAACACGTATTTGCTTAAATACTTTTGCATGTGTGCTGTCGAAGCGAGCACAGGTTACATATTTGGGGGGGGGATCGAACTCACAACCACACACTTGCAAGGTAGACGCTTATGCCACTGAGCTAAATCCCCAGCTCCAGGGTACATACTTTTGAATGATGAAATCAGAACTAGAAACCTGTACTCAGCTATAGTTCTTTGCCCTGTTAGAAGATACCTAAAAAAGTGAACTTCTTGGCCAGGCGTGGTGGTTCACACTTGTAATTCCAGCACTCAGCAGGCTGATGCAAGAGGATTGCTGTGAGTTTAAGCCCAGCCTGAGTTACAAAGTAAGTTCAAGGCTCCTCTGAAATGCAGTGAAATCTTCTCTTAAAACAAACAAACAAACAACTTGTAGAGAGCTGGCCATGTGCTCATGCTCTTGCTGTCTCCCTCCCACTTCTTTGCTCCATCTCCATCACTGCCCCACAGTCCTCTTGACCTGCTTGCCAGCCCAATGGCTACTGTCACCTGCCCTCTCAGTAGCGCTCCACTGTTGCCTGCTCCTTTTCTTCTCATCTGTGAACTCTGATGGCCTTTCCTTTGTCTCTCTTGGGACAGCCTCCTCTGACCATGAAGTATTACCTATTCAAGACTTAATTCCAGACCCCATTCTTTTCCTACACCTCATTTTTTCTTCAAGATTTTGTTCATGAGTATTGCTTCAAATAACCACCAACTCAAATTAATGGGTTATTAGTCTCTTTTAAGCTCTATGTTTGTACATCTAATTGCCAACCTGGTATCTCTTGGATGTAAGTACTTCACTTCAAACATATTCAAACTCATGATCTTCCTAGCTACTTCCTCTGCCCGCCTGTTAGCAATACTACCCAAATAGCTCAGAATTGAAACACTTTTCTCATCACCTTTACCACACCGGTCTTCCTTTCCTGAGCAGATTATGCTAGCTCATTTCTTCCTAAACTAATATATTGGGCTCCTACTTGGTCTACCAGCATCTACTCCATCTGCTAATATTTTTTTCCATCTTACCTGGTCTGATTCCATTCACCTTTCCAACCTGATCTCATAACAAGCTCCTACTTATCCTCTAGTATTCAGCTACTCTGGACACTCATCCTGCTCTGCTCCTCCGCAGACCTTGCACAGCTTTACCAATGTTATTCCTTACTGTTTAGATACTGTGTTGAACACCATTTCTTTGGAGAAGCCTTACTTTACAAACTCTTTGATAAGGTCAAACTCCCCTAGCAAAGGCTGTCACAGAACTATATTAATTTCCTAATTTACAGTACTTTTCAATTTTAGTTTTCCATTTATTGAATTGTTAGTTAACACCAGTTTTACAAACCACATCATGAAGCTCACAAGTTAAGAAATGTACTTTAAATCACTGAGCATCTAGTCTTTTACATGACTGAGACATTTGTTGAGAAAATCATAGTAAAAACAAAGCCCTATTACAGAATGCATCAAACATTGCCAAAGTTAGACGATACAAGAATAAGTGGTAAGGGAATGAAAGTAAAATATGTAACAGCAGCTAACATTTATCTGGAATTAATATGTTCTTAACATAATTCTACATTCTCATCAACAGTTTGAACAGTTCTCATTTTACGAAGGAGGAGACCGAGACTTACAGACATTAACCAATGTGCCCATAGTCTCATAGTTACTAGTTATGTGGTAAAGGCAGAACAAGATCAGGCTTTGAGGTTCTGTAAGAGTGTACCGTTTTAGAAAATATTCACTAAGCATCTAATCGTGCCAGAAACGGCTCCATTCACTGGGTTCACATGGAGACGGTAGAGCAGTGACAAGCTGGGCAAAAGTCTGCTGCATATTTTAGCGTCTTACTTGTGGGTTTGACCTAGAGCCTGGAAATCATAGTCAAGCACAGTGTCTGTGTCTCTGTCTCTGTCTGTCTCTCTTTTGAGACTGGATCTGGTTCCACACGCCAGGCTAGCCTTGAACTCACTATGTAGCCCAGGCTGGTATCAAACTTATGGTGATCCTCCTGCCTCAGCCTCTCAAGTGCTGGGATTACCAGCATGCACTACCATGCCTCCCCAGCCAGTGTTTTTCTACTGTTTTGTCTATTATATGTATAAGGCAAACCTTGGCTGAATCAGACCATGTCTTTTTCTGCCTATAGCTGGAATGCAGAAAAATGCTAAGGCATAAGTACAGAACCATGAAATTGCCTTGACAACAAATCCATAGTTTTTGGTAATCAGCTGAATTCCCAGTTCTGTTCAGAAAATGCATGTGTTCACATACACACCCCTGATGTCCCTGTCTAGCTCCACTCTAGCAATTCTCTAGCAGTCCTCTAGCCAACCACTTCAAGGTTCACCACATACTACCAACAGCTTCCTTGGGAGGATATCTCTAAACTCTTGTCCTCTTTCCTAAATATACCTGCATCTATTTTGGTCAAGTATTGCTTTTAAAAATCTTTTGCATGTCTCCTGCAAGTTTGCATCTATTCTATTTTACTATAAAGCTAACTTCCTTGAAAAAGAAGACTCTTTCTTTGCTATCTCTACTGTCTCCACAGTCAATAAATACAATAGGTGGAGAAGTGAGATTGTGCACCTGATCTCACCCAGCCTTCAACTTTCTCTTCCAGATCATCCATACATTTTTTATTGCTAGTCCAGTGGACACAGACCACACTTATCTTATTCAGTCTCTTCAGCACCTGATAGATTTATTCCTGTTCTAGAAGTTCTCTACTCCTTTGGTTTCCATGACTCCACGCTTCCCTGACTATGTGGCTTCTCTGACTACTCTGTCTCCTTCTCAAGCTCCTTTCTGTGCCATAGCTTACACGTTATTGATCCCAACATTTCACTTTGGGCATCTTCTCCCTCTCTGAAATCAGACAATCTTCGGTCTTCAATTACCTCCCACATATATTTTTTTTTATCTTCCACATATTAACAACTCCTAAATCTCCAATCTAGACATCTTTTAGGGTTCAAACTCAAAAGGCTATTGAACATTTCTGCTTAGAAATTACATAAACATCTCAACTTTAACATGCTAACTATACACTAACCCACCTGGCTCCAAACCATTCTTGAATTCCTTTTCTCAATGAATGACAATAACACTCTTTTTATCACCACATCTTTTGAGGTCTACTTCATTAATATTTATTATATTTAAGAGATAAATATCTAACTTGCAATGTATTAGTAATAATACACTCAGAAAATGAAATAAATCTAAAATATACCCAAGTATGATTATTTAAATTCTAATAACCATCTCTTACTTCTTAGAATCTGAAAATGCCCCATATAAACACATAATAACCTGCTTATAGTGGTGATTGAGAACCAAATTAAGATTCTATTTCCAATTTTATTATTTTATGTCAAAATTAGAAGTGAATTTAAACACTAGAAATATTTAACGATTCATATATATATATATATATATATATATATATATATATATATTTTTTTTTTTTTTTTTTTTTTTTTTTTGTACCAGGGATTGAACTCATGACCACATGCTTGCAAGGCAGGCACTTATGCCACTGAGCTAAATCCCCTCTAGAAATAGTTAAATGTAGACCAAACATTGGTTTGCTATTGCTGAAAAAAATCTGTTAATTTGGCATTTTACACTCACTGAAGAATATGTTAATTTTTTCCTCTATTAAGTCTGTGAAAATACCATTTAAAATATCAGCAGTACCTCCTCACTGTCAAATCAGTAATCAAAATCATTTGACCAAAGATGATATTTTTCTTCCTCAAATAGCTCAATAAATAAAAGAACTTAATTACCTGAAGGGCCAGTCAACATCGTATCTTCTGAAATGAATTGTATACCCAGTTTTTTTCCATTCTCCATGTAAGTTTTCCATAGGGTCTTATTGGGAAGAACATTGTAATAATCATGTGCTCCAGCTTTAATTTCTATCTAATAAAAATTATAAAACAAATTTGAACTAAAATTAAGTAATTTTCAACACGGGCTGTTTTTCAAACAGGAAGAGATATTAAGAGCAGGCACTTTCATCCAGATATAAATTCTCTCATATCTATTACCTTAAAATTTGCACTTTGTATTTTTTATAAAGAGTTCATAAAACCCCACAAATCTTATAATGTCGTCAAGCTCTATACTGCCAGAAATTGCCTACTTCAGTCATCTAAAAAGGGTTTGGGGAGAACCCAGAAACTTCAATTTTTATACTACCATCCCCAAGTAATTTTGATACAGATGGTCAAAAAACCACTGCTTTGTGAGAAACACTGCTCTCAGTTTCATCTCCAAAAGAAAGAAATTCTGCATTACAAACATTCAACATACACACTGACACCACTGCCTGGTCTGAAAGGGACCCTGAGAAATACAGAAGCCTCACAATAAGAGTCAACAATGGTCCTCATTTATTAATTCAAGTGTATGAAAACACAGAAGCAGTTTATGTGTCCAACTACATAGATTTATAGACCTAGTTTTGATGGAATCAGAATGGGCACTATTGTCTCAAACTAAATAACACAAAAGTTAATAATAAAATAGCAGAGATCACATCTATTCTTGGCACTATCTAAGGTAGAAACAAAGTCAACCTTTTCAGATCTTACAAGTCAGTCAAAACTTATGAAATTAATAAAAGACTTTTTAAAATATAGATTCAAATTTAACAAGCCCTATACTTAAGGAATATTGTACATTTTTAGATATTAGCTAATGACAACAGTTCAGTATGTATTTTGTTGTGGCTTGTATCTAGATGCCACCCCCTACAAGCCTCATGCACTCATAGGTGGGGCTTTTTGGAGCTGGTGGGATCTAGGGTTTGTGATACTGGGATTAAGAATGGGTGGTATTAAATCAGTTCACTTAGTGGTTTAGCATAGTTCTGGGTATAGACAATATGAAGGCCCACCCTGGTGTGAGTGGCACCACTCAAAAGTCTGGTAGCCTGAAGGGAATAAAAGAGAAAGGGAGGCTTGCTGTCATCGTTGCTTCCTGTCTACCCTGCCATGACTGTTTCTCCTTTGCCATCCCTCTCTGCCCTGTCACCTTGCCTTACAGCCAGCCGACTATGAACTAAAATTTCTACATACTGTGAGCTGAAATAAACCTTTCCCTTAACTAAGACAATTTTATAAGTAAATATTTAAAATACTGATCATAAAGTTTCTTATTTACTTTTCTCATGGCTGACACAAAATATCCGACACCCACAAATTAAGGGAGAAAAGGTTTACTTAGCTCACAGTTTGTAGAGGCTTCAGTCCATAATCCACTGACTACAAAGCAGGATGGGCACATGGTGGAGGGGCAACCGTTCATAGTGGTAGAAGACAGCAAAAGCAACAACTGAGAGAGCAAGATGAGCCTCTTTATATCCTTCATATAGTACCCAGTCTACTGAGATTAGGGCAGAGCTAATCCACTCAATGGATTGATCCCGAAATCACTCACCCTGAATCCTGGCACCCTCAATCCCAGCACTGCACTATGAATCAATCATATGCTCTAGAAAAGCTCATTCTCTACATAACTGCATGAGATCTGGGGGGACATCTAGCCATAAATCATAACATAAAGTTTTACATTCTTATCTTTGCTGACTACATTCTCTGTCAGAGAGCTCTTACTCTGTCACATATCTGAAAGTAGTACAATAATCCTTAAAGCTCAATTCAGATGTACAGCCTTCTATAACACCTTCCTCTTAACAGTCCCAGAACACAGCTTTCCTATCTCAGATCCTTCCTGCCATTTACTATCCATGCTATTCCTAGAACACTTAACATACACTATCTGGGAATTACTGCTACTGTGAGACAATGGTACTATGTCAATAAATCATACTTCACTAGACTAGTAAGTAGAGAAAAATCTAAGTAATACATATGAAGACTGAGCTCTCAGTTCTTCACAATATCTGATTTAACTTTCATGAGAATCCTAAGATAGATTATGACATTAATGCTACGTTTGCAAGTAAGAAAACTGATCCAGAGATATTAAATATTTCTAAAGGCTACAGAATTAGCAAGGCTGAGAGGCAGAGGTCAAGATCTTATCTCTCTAAACAAGAGTCTAAATGCAAGATTCTTATTTTATATAATTCTAAAACTCATCCTACTTTACATCATATAGTCTGATACTTAATATTACTCACTTTACTGTTCAACTCAACAAAACATTGTGACTATCTTTTGTGTCTATGTTAACTTCCATTCCAGCCAGCCACAAGTATTTATAGACTTTCATATCACTACACCAAAAACAGCTTTTGCGGATTTTGTTAGAAAGCTTTCTTTCCAGGACTGTCATATATAAAACAATTCTAAAAGTTTTATCTGTCAGTAAGGAAGGATATTCCTGCAAAAAGGCAGCGATGCTAGTGTAGCAGTATCCATATCCAAATTACTGTAATTACTGTATAAAGTGACTTGTAGTTTTCATATTGCAGACAATGAGTAAAATATATAATAATGAAAAACTCTCACATCAACTATTCAGTCAACTCATTTTGCATATTCAAGACATCATCAACAAATGCAAGGCCCTGGGTTCAATCTCCAGCACCAAAACCAACAACAAAAAACATTACCAAATGAAAAAGAGGCAAATTAGGTTTTAATCTAACAATATAAACAGCCCAACCCACATATATACCTCTGATTATAATTAACTCTGAAAAATTCTTACTGTACACCCTGTGGCCAAAGCTGCAGCTTTGAAGCAATCTTCTGCTTTTTTGGTCAAAACTTGAAGTTCTTTCATTGAGGGTGCACGGAAGTAGTAAATTAATTCAGAGTAAGAGGGAATGATATTGGGTTTTACACCACCATTTTTTATTATACCTATAAAAAGAGCCGAATTACTGGAATTAAACTTGGTGATTATTATTTTAACCTTAAATATACTTATAAATAAAAATAATTTAAATTTATTAGCTTTACTGATATACCAAAGATGATGATATGTTGTACAAGTGTTGATACAGAGGGTGATTATTTTCCAACTAATAGGAAAGAAATTGACTACAGGTACTTTATTCTAAGGAATCTAGATAATGTTAAGAAATTACGGAGGCGTGTGATGTAGCTGAGTAACAGAGGGCTTGCCTAGTATGTGTGCGACCCTGGGCTTGACCCCAGCACTACAAAAAAAAAAAAAAAAATTCCGCAAAATTATAATCTAGACAGGAAGTAGGTAAAAGTCCAATTACAGACTGACTTTAGCCCACAGCAAAATCAGATAAAGAAAGAATATTTATGTATAGCAGATTCCTAAATCACAAGAAATAAACTACAAAATTAAACTTGTACTTTCAAGATAATACTTTATTACTGCACTTATATTATGGTGATACATATAATTTTAAATTATTTTATTCAAGATTTAATAGCTCTTTGGATTTAAATAAAATCAGTAATCATTACATCTTAAGGAAATGACAAAATCTTATCATTGTTAAGACAGTGGAAAATCAATTCCAACTTTTAAACACCTACAGAAAGAATGTAGCTACCTATATAAAATCTTTTATATATTACTCAAAAGATGACCATTTTTATTTATGCACAATAGGCCTGTCTTCCTACCCATAATAAACACTGTAGAATCTTGTTACATCATTTTCTGAAAATACCGTTAAAAATTTTTAAATATTCACATGAAGCACATAAGTTATTTCCAAGTGGTTTTTAAAAAACCAAATATTACATAATTATGTTGCATGGAACACCATCTATTTTGCAAAGTATTTGACATTCATACCATGAACTCTCCAGGTTGGTTTCATTTGCTGTCTTAACACAGATACATTGTTGTAGGCAAGAACAGCAGCATCTAAGGCATTTACTCCTTCCCAAGGGTAAGCAGCAGCATGAGATGCCTTTCCATAGTATTTCACAGTCACACTAGGAAAAAATCATCTGAAATTACTTTCTCCAGTATCCATAAAGTAAGAAAATCCAGCTGGGCATGGTGGCACACTCCTGTAATCCCAGCACTCAGGAGGCTGAAGCAGGAAGATCACTAGGAGTTTGAAGCCAGCCTGTAGTGAGCCAGACTAAACTATAAGTACCCCCCTCCAAAAAAAAAAAAAAAAACTAAGGAGAGTTACTATTATTCAAAACTGATTTGGATTGCTAAAATTTTGATTTACAAATCAGTTATAGCAAAAGTACTGTAACTTACTTATGTAATACTTTATTATTTTATTACGTACTAGCATGTCTAGTATTATGTACTAGCATTTGGATGCAAAGAAAGCATTCCAAATAGACAGAATTGAACTTTGCTCAATCAACCTTCTGTGGGTTAAACAGTACACCAAAGAAAAAATTCTGTCTTCTTTTACACTGCCTTGTGATGGTTCTTTAAGTCTGCAAAAATTCAGATAATTCTGTTTTAAGGATGGAAGGTCAGAAGACGACAAAAAGTAACATTAGAAATTAACTAAGACTATATCTGAAAATTAGATTATATTCATAGTGCTATTCAGGTTCTATATTCTGGCTCAGAACATAATTTATCCTTCATTAAGAACCAAATTAAAATAAACAAAATGGAGACATGCATTTTCTTTCCAACTGTCTCTTGCAAATCTTTTCAGTTACAAAGGCAATGTCATTTGGAAGGACAGATATTTTCCAAAAATCATCTTACTCTCAGAGTTCAAAATAGATGGCAAATGTCAATATTTTTTGGTTTCTTTAATTTTTATGTGTTTTATTTGTTTTATTTATTTTTGGCAGTACCAGGGATTAAACCCAGAGCTCCCACACTGAGTTACACCCCTAGTTCTTCTGAGACAGGGTCTCACTAATGCCTGGAGGGGGCTCACTTTCATTCTACCTGCTTCAGCCTCTCAGTGTACTCAGGTTACAGGTGTGTGCACCATAGCCAGCTAACTCCATTATTTCTATGTTTTAAGGTATTGTTTTAATAGTCCAAATAAATGCCAAAAGTTATCTAATACAAGTCAAGATAATACATCATTATCTTTCAACTTATTTTTTTAATTTTTTAATTGTGTCTCATGATACTTCCCAAGTTAGCCTTGAACTCATGAGCTACTTCCTGAGTAGCTGAGACTACAGCCACACGCTATTGTACCAAACTCCATTTACTTTTTAAACATGTAATATGAAAGTTTAATCTCTGATTTAGACATAAAAGTTTAATCTCTGATTTAGACATAAAAGTACTCCACAGCCTGTCTTCCACTAAGAATTTTATCTTCAACTTGATTACTTACTCATGTTCAGCCACGTCCTGCAGATAAGCTGCATTCTCTTGGGATGGATGGGCCATAAAAACAACATCAAGGTTCTTAAAAGCACCTGCTTCAATTAAATCAATTTTGCCACCACCATCTTCTTCTGCAGGGGTTCCCAAGACAATTACCTAGAAAGAAATACTCATATCAGAGCAAAAGAACAACAATACTAAATAGCAGGAAAACACTAAATAGGTTCCCTGGCATATGCATTCACAATCTACATCAAAGCCTTTAAACTACAGAAAGAGGTTTTGTTCTATGCTTCTACAGTTGGTATATATATATACAATTGTTATACTAATTTGGTGCAAAGAATGAACTAGAAAATTTCCTGAATTTTTTAACAGCAAAAAATTTTTAAAAAGAAATGAATACTCAAAATTCATTAGGATTTATACTTTAAGGCTTATTCATGGCTATTAGTACATGTATGTAATTTGTAAGCATGTTATTGGTAAGGAACTTTCAGGGGACTTCTTTCTTACCCTCACAACAACCCTGTGAGGTAGGTGAGTGATCTTTTAGGAAGGATGACTTTGAGAAAGAGTAAAGTGTCATGCCCCACGTCACAGAACAATTCTTCAGGCAGATCTGTGATTATTTTGCACACATTATTTTGACCTTCAGGCCTGAACTACCTATTTTAAAAGTTTTAACTCATTAATCCTTTATGAAAAGCATCAAACAAATCTTAATACCATGGTTAAATAGCCAACTTACTAAATACACAAACTTACTAAATTCGATCCCACCAGTTCAATCAGGCAGATTTACTGGTCACCAAACACCTAATTAAACAAAAGAGAACTTTACAGAATAAACATTTTACTTTGGTATTTAGCTTAATTTCTTCAAACAGCTTTAAAAATCAAAGAAAAAATATGTATAAACAACTAAAATACAATGAAACAAGCTACAAGTGTCTTGCCTTGCAAAAAGAAGCAACATAAATTCCATTTTTAGATAAAACAGTTAACCTTACTAAAACTGAGAACTACTTGAAATTAGATGTTAGTGCAATTCTCAAAGTCCAGCTTTCTTTATAAATTATACTTCAACTCTTTAAGTTTAAAACTGCTCTTTACCCTTTATCTTTGACTTATTAAATCTGATGAGTCTCCAAGTGACAGCACAGAACAATTATAACTCTGGTTAAAGATAAAGCCAGGTTTTCATCCAAAAGTAAAGGACCTTTCCCCTCCCTCAAACAAAACAAAACAAAACTCTAATCAAATGCAAAAACAAGCCCCCAGAGGCAGAAAACAGAACACAACCTGCGAGGAAAAGCCACAAGGGATGGAACTGTTGGAATAAAAAGTTACCAAAGTTGGGGGAAAAATGACCTAAAGAATATTAAAACATTTCTCTTCCCCTTAGCCTGGGTGATGATTGAATCTCAAGTATCACAATAGGAAGAATACATCATCTGGAAAAATACAGTAGCACAAGATTAAACTTGCCTATGACAAACATAAATGACAGTCCCCTGTTGAAAGACTGCAGATATTAAAATTGTAAAATAAAAAATTAAGACTTAAGGATGAACTCATCAATGCAGTAAATGTTAATTTGCTTTCTCAATATGTATAAAGTTTGGTGGCTCCAGTGACTGAAAACTTCATATCCAAATACCAATTACTCAAATTACAACAACTCCTTGGACTGCTACAAACCAAAGATTTTTGGGAGTCTGTAAAGAGGGCTGTAGGTTTTCCTACAACAATTACTTCTTTCAGAGGTTACACAATCTTGGCAGCAAACTACAGTTACCTCAAATGACCCATAATCAAAACCGGGCTTGGTTCTAAGTTCTTTCCTAAGGAAGAGTTCAGTGAGTCGTTTACAAATTTAGACACCAAAGAAGCCCTCAGAACGCCACCGGTGGGCAGCACGCGAGCCGGGACCGGGTCTGGCCGCTCGCGGGCTCGTCCCCTGCACCTGCCCGGCCCCACCTCACCTTCACCGGCGGCGGCGGCCCAGGGAGGCTCTCCAGGGCCGCCCTCAGCCCCAGCGCGGCCGCGGCCCCGACCTCGGCGATGAGGTTGTGGCCGCAGGCGTGGCCGATGCCGGGCAGCGCATCGTACTCGCAGAGAAAGCCCAGCTGCAGCGCGCGCACTGCAGCCCCCGGAGCGCGGGCCCCCGGAGGTGCCCATTCGGCGCGGAAGGCCGTGGGCAGTTGGTAGTGCGGCTGCACCGCCCAGGACGCGGCCGGCGGCTCCTGCTCGAAAAAGCGCGTCAGCAGGCCATGGGCACGGTGCTCCTCGTAGGCCAGCTCGGGCTCGCTCCAGATGGCACGGCTCAGGGCTCCCAGCCGCTCAGCCGCCTCGTCGATGCTCTCCGCCGCGCGCAGTTTCAGGAGGTCCAGTAGCTCCAATTCAGAGACACCATCGCACGAGCCACCCTGCACCGGGCGCTCCTCTCCGGGTCTCATCGCGTCCGAGCTCGCTGGCTCTGGCAGGTGGCGACCCACTGCGCCTGCGCACACCGCGGGCGGCCCTGAGAACGCTGAAGAGCAAGCAGGCCCCAATAACTTGTCCCCGGGAAGCCCCGCCCCTTCACACTCGGGCCAGTTGGGGCCGGACGAGGGCAGGGAGAGGACTGGGGCGGGGCGGGGGAGGGGCGGGGCGTTGTGAAGAAGGCGGGGCTTAGCGCTGCACTATCTTGGGTCTCCTTGACCGTCCTGGCCACTGAATTGTGCTCCAAAATCATTACTTTCCATTGTTCCTTATTTTCCCCAGAAATAAGCAGAAGGAAAGCGGTTTTACTGATGAATAGCTATCAGAAACAGGACAACCAGAGCACTGTCCTCTGAACAATGCCTCTTTTCTAGTCATATATTTTTTAAAAATGGTACATTGCGGGTTGTGGTGGTACACGCCTATAATCCCAACATTTGGGAAAATGAGGCAGAAGATCAGGCTTGGGTGCCATAGCAAGATCCTATCTCAAACAATAACAAAAGCAAAGCAAAAATGGCACAAGATAACTTCTAAAAGATGATATCAGTAGAAATGCTATACAAAGAACGCTATAGACTCCATGTACTTAAAAGTTTGCTACTGCCCCTCCTTTCTTTTCCTTGAGGTTGTGCTGGTTAAAACCTGCAACTACTTTATACAGTTTTCTCATTAGAATAAAACTTCCTACAATCTAAAAGAGCACCTGTGGCTGGGGATTTAGCTCAGTGGCCTAAGCATCTGCCTGGCAAGTGCGAGGTCGCGAGTTCAATCCCCGGTACCCAAAAAAAAAAAAAAAAAAGCACCTGTGTGCTATCTATATTAGAGTCATCTGAATAGAGTGGAACTCAGAATTTAATATGTTTTAAAAAATCAAAAGTTAAAATATTTATGGCAATAGTCATACTATTTTGTTGATGTGGACACTTGTTTTCAGTAGTATCAGCTTTGAAAGGTAACATGACTGGACTCATCTACAATTTTAATCAATGCTGAATTCAAGTAACATGATATGTACAGTGGTGTTCACATTATAACTAGGTTTTAAATTACCCAGTGAAGAAATCAAGATGTCATACTCTTGTTTTTCTCCACAGCATAACATAACATCTGAAAAACTGTTGTTGATTATATGCCTATTAATAACACTATGGAGATTTACTGAGATTTTCCTAATACTGAAGTTTGCCACATAGTAAAAGCTTCCATCAGTTATTCCCACTCTATCTCTTTTTTAGTTCATCACAACTAGGTTAAGACAAAACATTAATGTAAAAAGCCAAATGCATCTTTTGAAAAAAAAGTGCAGGAAGGAAGTGCAGGAAAACTATCAACTATTATTTGTACTATTTTATATGCTAACAGTGCCAGAATAAATGTTACACCCTAACATTAATTGAAAATTAGTGTGTTTCTCAGCACCCTAACTGAAACTCAGCCTTAAAGACAACCTTGTGGTATTAAATCCCCAGGCCCCCTCAGATGTATTTAATAAACCTTCTCTGACAAAAGTTCTCCCCTGTGTGTATGAGATTCAATATTATCATTCCTCGTTAGTTGGCTAAAAGCCGAGGGCCCTATTAGAGTAAAAACAATGGGCGACATCTGTAGAGTGTTTCCTCTGTGCCAGGCATTGTTCCAAGTGCGGTACTATGAATGCATTTAATCCACATCACAATCTATGAGGTTGTTAAAGTGATTATTTATCTTCATTTTTCAAATGAGTATCTGAGATTACATAGCTAGTAAGTAGTGGATCTAGTGTTACAGAAAACCAGACTCTAGGTACTACACTCAATTGCTAAGTAAACAGACATCCAAATTCATAAATACATCTACAGCTCATCTTTTCATTTAAGACCCACAGTAGTTGCTCATCTTGAATAAACTATACTGTAGCAACTCTCCCTGTTGACATCATTAGAACCTATATTTGTTCTTATCAGATAGCAATAAACAGCAATAGAAAGGGAAGTACATATGATTTTTATATACAAGTTGCTATTTATATTACTTGTTATAGATTAACAAAGCTGTCACTTGATGTTATGGTTTGGATCTAAAATGACCCCCAAACACTCATGTGTTTGGAAGGTGATTGGATTATCAGAGTATTCTAGTTTCTTGCTGTTAAGAAGTAGGATTTGGGTGGAAGAGGCAGTTCACTGGGGCATGACCTGAAAAGGTGAATCTCCCTTTCTGTCTCCTCCCTTTGCTCTCTGCTTCTTGTCTGTCATGTGTGAGCAGACTCCACTGGCAGTTGGACTCCAGGCCATGTGTGTTACAGTCTAGCAGAAAATTTATCTTCATTTTGCTCATGAACTGAGACGTTGTGGGAGACTGAGATCAAGGGCAGTGAACTAATTAATCTGGTGGAGGAAATTTCAAATGTTCAGGCTTTAGCATGGTTACTGCTTGCTACTTTCACTGAGATCTACTGTGAGAAACAGTGGGTGAAATGGGGTGAATAGAGATAGTTCTTTTTCACTTGTGGTTTTAAATATAAAGATACTTCTTCCTGGGCTGCCAAAAACCAAAAATAAAACCGAGCTGCTATCACAACTGACTTAACATTGAAACAAGAAACTCATGACAAAATTAGTGCTTTGGTAGAAAAATTTCCTTAACCATGAGAAAGAAGTGTTGGGCAAACCAATCGGGACCCTTCCTATCTCTCAGGAGCTATTCCTATTCCCCAATAAATTTTCCTACTCTTAAAAAAAAAGACAAAAAATAAAAAATAAGAGACAGAAAGAGAGAAGCTAAAAAAGAGCAGTAAATTAAATCAATGCTTATAAAATAAGAGGGCAACTTAAAAAGAAGAAAGTAATATTATTCATGGGTGAACTACCACCTACACAGGAACATACTACATGTTGTCTTGGCCTTCTGATTTAGATTTTCTTGTGATAAGAAACAATATGATTTTCTATGGTTTTTAATTTTTGAATTAAGATAAAAATAATAAAATTCCCAACAGACCAACAGCGCATGATTTACATATCTTTTGAGAACACAGAAAAAGGAATCAAATGGAAAAAAAATAAAATGAAGAAAATTAAGGGTAGAGCAAAAGTAACTAGAAATATGGAAGAGAAAAGGAATAAAAGGTGCTAAAATGCATCGACCCTTGGAAAGCATGCAAATATTTCACCAGAAAATAAACAAACAATATTCAAAATATTGAACAAAAAAGTATTTCCAGGAGTATGTGAATCTTTTCAGTTTTATAATATTTGGAATTTAGCCAGGCTTGATGGGACATGCCTGTAATCCCAATACTCAGAGGACAGGAGGATTGCGAATTCAAAATTTGGGCTACATAGTGAGTTTAAGGCCAGCCTGGAATAGTGCATGGCCAGTCCCTGTCTCAGAAGAGAAAGGAAGGAGGAAGACAGGGGAGGAGAGGAAAAGAGAAGGGAGGAGAGGAGAAGAGAGCAGAGGAGAGGAGAAGAGAGGGGACGGAGGGGAGGAGAGGAGAGAAGAGGGGAGGGGAGGGCAGGGGAGAGGAGAGGAGAGGGGAGAGAAGAGGAGAGGAGAGGAGAAGGGAGGAGAGGAGAGGAGAGGAGAGGAGAGGAGAGGAGAGGAGAGAGAAAAAGGGAGAGAGACAGAGAGACAAAGAGAGAGCATACTACAGGCGGGGTGGGGTGGGGAAGAAGGAAAGAAGAAAGGAGGAATCTGGAGTATGGTATTGACAGTCTTGCCCATCCAATGACAGAAAGCAGAAAACTAAGAGAGTGCAGTAGGTCAGCAGAAAGGTGACTTTTGATTGGAACTGAAGAGGCATGGAGGAATTGTACACATTGCTTAGGAATATTAACTGTGTTCAGGCAATGCAAAACCTGTTGGATGTTATTAAACAGGGACAAGTAAGATCAACATTTTTATTTTATGAGAATAAGTGATGACTCTGTGTAGAATGGATTGGAAACAGATGAGACAGGTCTGCAGCTGAAAGTTTCTCATAAAGTACAAAGATTCCAGAAACATTGCATAGGCAGCAGTGCCCAGATTTGGTATCTGTGGATGCAGAAGCAGGGATAGGGGAAAAGAAGAAACCTAACCAAGGATTTTAGTGTCATAGTTGAAGGATGGTAAAATCATTAAACATGACAGGGACCATGGGAGAATGACCGGCATGTTGATGGACAGGTACATAAGATGTAGAGAGAAAGTGAATTCAGCTGTCCGAAAGGAAGTGGACACACTTGTCCAGGAAGACAAGGGCTCACAAGTCAAGGATAGTGCATTTATACAGTATATCAACTATGAATAATAGTTATACTCAGAGGAGAATTAAATAAGCCAGAGAGTGAGTGACTTGGAAATATTAAAGCTGAGGAAGCAACTCTGCAAAACCAAAGCAAATAGAATAAGCAAAAATACCTAGAAGGCCCTTGCTTCTATTGGACAAGGTTCTGTTACAACTGGTTTTCAAGTTCTGTGTACATTGTCTCAAGTGGCCACCAAGTGCAGGCAGCTATTTTAAAGCACTGAGCTGGTACTCAGTGACTTGAGGCTCCCTTTGGCTTCCTTCCTTCTTGCCAGTGAGATTAGTTGCTCTGCTCTCCATAACCATTCCTGGAAATGAGGAAAGCAAGATTCTCTCAGGGGACAGGCCTCTGACTTGCCCATTGTCCAACACAGCCTGTACACAACTCGGCAAGACACACATAGTCCCATAGCAGTGGACAAGAAAGTTTTCCTCCTAAGGTTACAGTTCAGGAAAATGAGTAGAGAAGTTTCACCACTTACTCACCCCTACCTGTACTGTGCACACCTAGAGCCTGGGTCCCATGCAGTGTTTGAAGGTCTTTCAAGAGATTCTTGTGCTGATTTCTCAAGCAATGTACACACCTTAACCTCTTGCACACTCTGATTAATAACTATCTTTATTACTAATTTCTCAAACTTCCTAGTTGTTTTGACAGTACATACTTCTAAGTTGCTAGTAGGAATGAATAATGTACATGGTCACAGGATGCTTAAAGTCCCAAAGACATTCTTCAGAAAAAATTTTACAAATGATAGGTTAAGCAGAATAGTAAATTGGCCTGGGGGTGTGGCTCAGTAGCAGGGTGGCTCCTAGCATGCTACGGCCGGCCTTGGATTCAATTCCCAGAACCAAAATGAACAAATAAAAAACAGAAGAAGAATCATTAATGGATAAAATGCATGTAGTTGAAAATAAATAAATAAATAAATAAATAAATAAATAAATAAATACCTAGCAATTATAGGAATAATAGAAGAAAAAGCAAGGTATGAAAAAGAAATTTCCAGCAAGCTCCATTAGGAAAAAGTTATGATCTTCTTCTTTATCTAAAATGCCTTCCTCTTTATTTGCCTTCCCTACAAAGGGAGAAACCAAACAAGGAATGAAGAGACGCTGGTAGAAACATGTAGCTGATCAGAAAAATTAAAAAAGGCAAGTTGTCACTTTTCTCCGTTAAAATGTAAAGGTTTTTACTGTTTGTAAATATGACACGAAAAAAGCCTCTGATAATTAGTTAAATAGAAACCAGAGCAATACTGGAAGATTAAATGACTGGAGAGAAGTGTGGGAAGAATCTCAAACTTTCAGAACGTTGCACATTTTCTCCCATAGCATTGCAATTTCCAAGTGAAAGGCTATGGGGTACTCTAATCAACTGTAGGGATAACTTCTAGCTTATCTTAAGTAATGGTTGAAAAAACTTAAATATTGGTGGCTATGGGAGCAAATTATACTGAGTCTGCATTTTTAAGACATGCTTCTAAATTGTGTATCCTCTGTGTTAATGTAGCAAAAAGAGACAGGGATCTTGTCCCAACTCTGACAATATGTGAGTCTCCTCAGAGCATTCAGGTTCTTACACACACACATGAAAGAGTTTTGCCCTAGAATAAATTACAGGACATTATGGTGGTAGAAAGCTAAATCGGGGATGTTTACCCTGAGGTCACTTCCTCCTCCCGCTATTACAACTTCCTTTTTCCTTTCCCAGTGCACATGAAGAAAATTCTAGTCAGCTCCTTGCAGTCATCAATGCCCGCCCTAAGCACCACCCCCGGTCAAAGTTACATATGTCCCATGCCCCATATTCCTGTCGAAGGAGACAGCCCAGCTGCCATGGGTTGTATGCTCCTTTCCACATCCTCACCTCAATAAACCTGTTTGCTTTGTACTTTTACTTCTTTATTGTGCCAGAATACTCTATCAACACACACACAAACACACACACACACACACACACACACACACACACACACACTTTGATTAAGCTGACCATGGTGGGAAGAAGAATTAAGTCTAGACTCTGATTTTTCTTCTCATTTTCCCTTTCCTTCTCCCCTACTTTGTCTTCATCCTCCTTCTCCTCTTCTTTCATCTCCTCCTTCTTATCCTCTTCCTTCTTTTTAAGTTCTGGCATCGAATCAAGGGCCTTCACATTGAGCTTTGTATCTGTTTTTTTTTTTTTTTTTGAGACAGATCTCACTAAATTGCCAAGTTGCCTAGGTTGGGTTATGATCCTCCTGCCTCAGCCTCCCTTAGTTTTGGGATTACAGTATGCCATCATCCTCAGCTTTATTTTCTTTTTTAGTGCATTTTAAAATTTCTGATTTTTATATGTAATATACCATAGAAGTTTCTTCATCCATAAAATGGTAAAAATAAAATATATAATGATACCTCTATAGCTATCTCACCAGTAGGTTGTTGTGAAATTAAGTGGTCATTACAGTAGTTTTCCCTGAATCTTAGGTGTTACGTTGCAAGATCCTCATTAAATGCCTGAAACCACAGACTTCAAAACCTACACCTTTGTTCTTAGACTATACATATACATACGTGATAAAGTTCATTATAAATTAGATCCAATAAGAAATCATGAATAATAGCAACAATAATGAAATAGAACATTGATACTAATAAATCCCTCATGCTATGGTTTAGGTAACACACTGTAAAAAAAAGACAAACCTTGGATAAGTGAGGGACTACTATATTATAAACCCTTGGAATAGTGTCTGGGATAGAATCACATAAGCATTCAAAAATATTAGCTGTTACTGGTATCATCAACATTATTTTTACATAATTTCACCATAAAAATTGGAAAAATAAAACATAAAAAAGTATTTGTGATTTATGATCCCATTCACATGACTGTTGCCACAGAATAATAGCTATTTGTTTTCAGCCCTGGGGATGGTTCCAGGCCCCACACATTTTAGGCAAGCGTTCTGTCACTGAGCTGCATTCTCAGCCCTTAGTAATAGCTATTAACATTTTAGTATCTTAGTATACACGCTTCCAAATTCTTTTTTTCCCCCATCCCCCATATTCTTATATGTGTGTGACAAATGTAGTCTGGCTGGGGCCCTGTTTTTCAGCTTCTTTTCATCCTTGGCCAGACTTAATGCATTAAATTCAAATCCCGACCATTGGTGGTTATTATAGATCTTACAGAATGCTTTAAAGGAAGACAGAGTATTATACCCTACTTCACACCATAAAATTTTATTACAATGCTTTAATCATTCTGTTTTTCCCCAAAGCCCTTTTTCTTCTGGTAACTGCCTCTTCTGTCTCTCCTGATCATCCACTTCCTCCACAGCCACTCCAGGTGCAGCCCCACCCCTATGACTTCATTTAACATTAAGTATCTCCAAAAACACTAATGGTATCTCCAAATAATGTCTCATTAGGGATTAGGGCATCAATCTATCAATTTTGAGGGGTACACAATTCAGTCCACAATAGCTACCAAATGCCAGTAACCAAGATGATTCCATATTAGCAAAGCAGAAGATTTGTTTCCAATAAAAATATTATATATATATATATATAATAGGGCTATAATACTGTATTTATAAAAAGAGACATTTGTGGGACATGCACGCACAGAACTATACAATTTTTTTTTTAGTTGTATGTGAATTGTATCTTTTTTTTTATTTTAAAGGGGGTAAAATTAAACACAACAAAATGGAACAGAACAGGACATAAAGAAGCATAAATTTCAAAGCTGGACCACCAGAGAGCTTCACTATCTGTCTTATTGTCTTTTGTTTTCTTCCAAATGGTTATCCATATCTTTGCATATGAGGAGTTCATACTAAATAACATAGCCAATCTTTTCACAAGATGTGTAGTTCACTGGCTTCCACTTGCTGGCGGTGGGGGGAGACACAGGATGGGGGACAGGAAGACATGAGATGTTTGATTCTCAGCCCACGTGCCAGAGAGGGGAGGAGTTCCTTGTTCTCTCAGCACCCCAAGTCAACCGCATGATGCAGGTCCGGAGGCGCCAGGGTCACTCTCCTTTGGGCTGCCGAAAGTCTGACATACTCACAGCTGCCCCCCAGAGAGGGGAGGAGTTCCTTGTTCTCCCAGCATCCCGAGTCACCACATGGTGCAGGTACCGAGGCACCAAGGTCTCTCTCGGCAGGCTGGTTGCTGGTTCGTTCAGCACCCTAAGTTCCAACATGGCGTGGATCTCAGGAAATGCTGTTGCTTCTTGCTTCTTGCCCTGGGGTGGCCGCGGTTTGCCAGACCACAGCCACTTACCAGGATGGTGGGCTGGTTGCTGGTTTGCTCAGCGCCCTAAGTTCCAACATTCCTGGGTTGCTCAGCTACAATTTCTTAATAAAGTCTTTCCAAATATTTATCTTGAAAATTTGAAAATTTTTACCCATATCTTTTACCATGCACTAAACTAAATTTGAAATGGATCAGAGATCTAAATATTAAAACAGAAACATTGTATCTGCTGGCAGATAGAATAGGTAAAATTTTTGAAGACATTGGTATAGGCAAAGACTTTCTAAATAAAACCCTAGTTACACAGAAACTATCACAAAGAATCAACAACTAGGATCTCATCTTATTAAAAAGCTTTTGTACATCAAGAGAAATTGCCAACAGAGTAAAGAGACAACACATGATGTTGGAAAAAAATATTTGCCAGCTGTTTCTCAAAGGATTACTGTCAAGAACATACAAAGAAATCAAAAAGTCAACCTTCCAAATGTAAAAGACCCAATCAAAAAATGGACATTTGAGATGAATATGTACTTCTTAGATGAAGAAATGCAAACAACAAAAAATGTGAAAAAAACGTTTGACATCATTGGTCTTTCGAGAGATGCAAATTAAAACAACACTGAGATTCCATCTCACCCCAGAAAGAATGGCTATTATCAAGAAATCAACCAATAATTAGCACTGGTGGGGTGGTGGGGAAAAAGGAATACTTCTCCATTGTTGGTGGCAGTGTACACTGGTGCAACCACTGTGGAAATCAGTGTAGACATTCCTCAAAAAAATAGGATTAGCCAGGAACACAGCTCAGTGGCACAGTGCTTGCTTGGCAAGCAGGAGGTCATCAGTCCCATTCCTGGTACCAAAAAAAAAAAACCAAAAAAACAAAAAACACCCAAACAAACAAACCAACAAACAAATCCAAACTAGGAGTAGAGGTTGCATTTCACCCAGTTATTCCCCTTCTAGGTATCTTCCCAGAAGAATTAAAAACATCATACCACAGTGACATATGTCACTCATGTTTATAGCAGCACCATTTGTAATAGCTTAAATCTTGAAAACAACCCAAATGCCCATCAACTGAAGAATGGATAAGAAAGATGTGATGTTTTTATACAATGAAGTACTACTTAGCCATAAAGAAGGGTAAACTGGAGATTTTTATAGGTAAATGGATGCAACTCGAGACCATGCTCATAAGTGAAATAAAGCAGGCTCCTATGTAAACATCATGTTGTTTTCCTAGTGTGAGAAGCTGAAAGAGTAAATAAAATCCAAAATGACCATAGATATTGTGAAATGGGAAGAAACTGTTCAAATAGAAAGAGAAACTGGGATAGGAGAAATGAGAAAAGGAGGAAGGGAAAAACTATATATATATATATATATATATATACACACACAAGATAGTTAAGATAATTATACTACTAATTTCTCTTAGTCCATTGAAAAGAAAAGTTTGTGCTTATATTGTTTGGACAATTAAATGCCTATATCTTATACACTAAGTAACTAATTTAAAGATAACAATATGCAATGTATTAATCATTGTTACTATCCTATTATTTTATTTGTTTTTCTCTTTAAAATAAAATTAAAAAAGAAAATCTGAAAAAAAGGAAAATCTGAACATTTTTATTAGAAATAATGACACTAGAATTGAAAGTGTTCATTTCCCCTCAAGAGATCATTCTTTAATATTTCAGTGACAAATGTAAATCAGATTAAAATATGAATCAGATTAATATACTTGACAACACTATTGCTTTCATACTGTTATGTCAACTAACAAAATTTCATTGCAATTATCAACCACTTCATTAAAATCAGTTTCCCTTGTTATAAATTAATTTGGCCTAGGAGAAAAGTTTATTCAGGCTGAACAATAGAAATATTTAATTCAGTATTTCTATTTTTTCAGGCTAATGTAGCTGGTCAATTTTTTAAAAATCTATAACATCCTTTTATTATCGTTTCAGAAAAACAAGTATTTTGTCCTCTAATTCATACCAAATCATGGCAACTGGTGATGTCATTGTTTTCCTTGTCTAAAATTAGTTTATAATTTTATCCATGTGGTGTTATTGCCAAATGAGCAGCCACACTTCTTTTTCCAGGAACACCTTCTCCAAGAAGTGCTCTGCAGCCACGAGGACATGCAGTATGGACCTATCATGTTGCTCTGAAACCTGTAAGCCCAGATTGGACCATAGCCGTCAATATCAGCATTTAGCACAGGACAAAGCTAATTGTGGAACAGTGCACCTTACTGAATGGCCAAAATTATATTCAAAGTAGGGAAAAAAGGCTTCAAGTCAAACTAATTACACTGGAATGTTCACCAGTTTATATTCATCACTAGAAAAGATAGATCTTGGGGAAAGGAAGGTTTAAAGAGAAGTGAAAAGAATTAAAATGTATTACATACACAACTCCCCCTGCTGAATGAAAAATCACTATATATTATTGCAAACATTTAGTAATACAAATTTAAAAATTAAAAAAAAATTCTGTGGCACATTAAATTTAGAGTATTAAACTATCAAAAGAAGCTAACAATACAGCACATATGAGAAGAAGGAAAAGACAGAAATAACAGTACACAGCAGCAAAATTTCTACAATGCTGAAGCCTGGTCTAAATGGTTTTGTTTTAAAAATTAAGTCTGCAATAAACATAATAAAACACAAGAAAATATGTATGCATTTTAGGGTAGGGATTATACATTGAAAGTAAAATTTAAGAAAACAAGCTAAGAAGGCTGGGGTATAGCTCAGTGGTAGAGCACTTACTTAGAAAGCACAAAGCCCTGAGTTTGACCTACAACACCAGAGGAAGAAGATAAAAAAACTAAAGGAAATAAATCGGTCAAAATTGTAATTCATAACTAACTTATTTTCTGCTTTCAATTAATGGCTAAATAAATTTTACAAAAGATCATAGTAAAGGCGAACTTCTACATTGCAGAATGGGGTAGTATTGTCTGAAAATCTAAAATTCTTTTCACCCCAATCTGAGATAATTTGATTTTCAAATACTGAAGGCTGTGAAATAAACAAATTTCACACTTACACCTAGTTTTTGATTTCTATGTAAGCAAGTAAATAATACCACTTTACATAGAATCAGTACAACGAGCAAATCCTTGATTTGACAGGTGGACAAGCCTCTAGAGATTGAAAAATGTCAAAAGCTGGCAGAATAATCTAGAAGTACACTAAGTGGCCTAAAAGGTAAAAATACTATACTAAAGCATTCAACCCTTAGCCATTCTACCCTTCCAACATTCATGCCAAAAAATTATCCAACATCACTTTCCTTTGCTTCTACTTTCTTATGGTAAAGCACAATGAAGAAAAGGTTGATCATGAGAGAAACTATTCTCAATAAATTCATAAGATTAAAGTAATAAGTGTAGAAAACATGGAAAATTTCAAGAACAAGCAGGCCCATGTGGAATGGTATCTCTACACATTAAATGAGCAAGTCTGCCTGTGCAGGAAGGCAGGGTGATCCCTCCTTCCCAAGCAAGGGCAAGACCATCCATCAACTCTCAGCCAGCTCTATATTTTGCTTCCCCTTGGCACAGGGCAGCAGAGATGAGGACTAACCAACCAACCTGATCCTGGACAAGGACAGCACCTGGGGAGAGAAGGGAGCAGCTAGGTGCCATGACTATTGATATTAAAAACAACCGTCCACTCACATGCCCACCCTGCAGCCTAAGTCCAGCAGAGATCAGAGGGCTGATTGCATTTCCCATCTACCAACAGGATCAAGGACCAAGAACCCTTGGATGGGATGGTAAGGAGTCTGGGGTGAGGACATCAGAGAAGCCGCTGGTATAGGCAGGGTGCCTCAAAAACCCACATAGCCTAAATTTTGACAGAGAAAATGCCTGGATTCCAAGACTGACTGTCTTGGAAAGATACCATTCATTCAAAAAACAGGAATTTTTTCTTTGACTCAGTCTTTTTTCATTTTTGTGCTTTTAATTATTTTTATTTTATCCTCCTTGGATTTTGTACAGGTTTGTGGGTTTTTTCTCCCATTCCCTCCTTTACTTTCTTTTCTTGTAACTTTTTTCTTTTTCTTATTATCTTTCTTTGATTCCCTGTATTTTTCTGACTTGGTACTTTTCTTCTTTTTCATTGTTTTTTTCTGTTCATTCTTTCTTACAACTACTCCCTAGTTCACTTAACTTTCTTTTACTCCTCAATATGATCTCTTATCTCACTTTTCTCTCCTCCTTCTCATACCCTATTGATTAATTTCTCAAATTTTGGTTTTTTCATTCTCTGATTCCCCACTTCCTTTTTTATGAGAAAGTGTGATACATTAGTGGTCCTTAGGGTTTGTAGTGATATGATATGATAATCTGTGCTGATTTTACTACTATAGCCAAGATGATGTACCTGTCACTATTAATTGGGTTTTTTTGGGATGCCAATATCTGGATTCCCTTGGAGTCATTGACAATATTCCTGGAGAAGTGGATACTGGGTCAAATATATCACAATGTTCCATGCCAAGTAAACAGAGACGGTTGGACCCTGGGACAGAGGCAAAGGCTAATAATAGCCATGCTCAGAAGACACTAGTGAAAAGCAGACATGAACTGAAGAGGTCTCCACACTAGCAACAAAGCTCTCCACTATAATCAGCCCACAAACCTAAAAAACAAACAGGAACATGAGAAGGCAAACCAACAAAATGCCTTTAAAAACTACCAACTCCCCCAAAGTTGATCCCTGCAGTATCAAAATGGAGGAAACTAAAAGGCACACACCCAGATTATTTGAAATGATATCAGAGGAGAAAATAAAACATTTCAGTAAGTCATTTGGCAAGTTTACAAAAAAAATAAATAAGAAGATATTACTAATAAATAGCTAGGAGCAGGGATATAGCTCAGCACCACAGTGCCTACCTGGCAAGTGTGAAGTTGTGAGTTTGATTCCTGGTACCAACAACAACGACAACAAAAGCTAGCAGGGCTAAACAAAATGATGCAAATAATGACCAGTGGAAAGAAATTATATTAAATAAAAAGGCAGCAGTGAAAAAATTTGAAGACAAGATGGTTGAACTGAAAGCGAATCTAATTGCTGAGCTAGAAGAAAAGAAGAAAATGATTGGAATGAAAAGCTAACCATGGAACTGAGGGGAGAGGCTATGGAAGTGAAAGCCATCATGATCAGAAAGCTGCAAAGGTGACCAGATGATCCTGTCCGATCCCAGACAAGAGGAGAAAACCTGCTCCTGCTCAGCTAGACTTTGGTAACCGATGAGCAGATTATGGAGGATCTGAGAACATTAAATAAGCCTAAGTCAACCAAGAGACCAGAAAACCCATCTTCTCCTGAAAATAAAGTGCCCGCCACACCTGCAGAATCTCCAACGCAGAGCTTAGAGGCTCAGATAGAAGACGGCAAGCTGTGCTATGATAAAAGATGGTACCAAAAGAGCCAGACCATCTATCTGGAGTTGAAGGATAACCCGAAACTGAGCTGTGTCAGCCAATGAGATCTGGGTGAGGAAGAGAAGTGACAGCACCAAGATGAGGATCTCTCTGGGCCAGCTTCTGTGAGGGTTCTTTGTGATCTGCTGGTGGTCAGCGGCTTGACTTTCTACGGTGTCCCTCTTCCCTTGACCCTTTTTCTGGAGTGGTTTTTATTTTTGTTTTGTTTTCTTCTTACTAGAAAATCTTTAACCTACCAGGAACAACTACTTGGCCTTGGAAATGGAGAACCCTGTCGTGGATTCTGCAAGGCACTGTTGTGGCTGGCCACTTCCGGCTTCCTGTTAGCCTTTCCCGCCTTGGCCTCCTCTAGACATCCGTCGGCGATGGACTGTTACTTTCAGGAGTATTGGGAGTTTGTCTTATTTTATTTCTTTATTTTTTGCTTACACCCTTTTTTAAAACCTCCTTTTGATTTGAAGGGACAGGCCTTTTTATTAATTATCTTTAGGACTTTCTACTGTGAAAAAGAGCAGGAAGGAACACACTCGCGGTGCATTTTCATGTTTTGAATCTGATTGGTGGATCACGTAGCTGCTTCCCTCGTGAAGCCTAATTCACCGTTTTCCCAGCCGCTCGGGGCAGAGGTCCCAGCAGGAGATTAATTCTCCTGGCTCACAGCCGTCTCGTCTCAGAAATAAATGCCTGTGTAACATCTGGCACATGCCACCCATTCCCCTGGCTGAGCGACAGAAGACTGTGCACCGTAGTAAATGGAGCTGGGGTAGGGGACATTTCATACTCATAATATGCTGAAGTTACCATATTTTAAATATTATTTAATGCAGGTGATTTAGTCAAACACACTTACTCTAGCTCAGGCTGGAACAAGAAGTGGTAACTGTAGAAGTTTTCAATTGTAATTCCTTTTCCTCCCCAGTTCCCAAGTAGATAGAAGTAGCACCTGTCACAGGCTGATCGTCTGGGTTCTCTCTCGCAAGTAGGGCAGGGAGATTGATAGTGTCGTAATCAGTGATCTGTAGACTCACTGCATAATTCAAGTGTCACTCTCGGTGCTAGTATCGCACCATGGAACCTTGTCATCAGGCCTGGGCACTCATAGGAGATCTGGCCCTGTTGGAGACCAGGAAAGCCGAGCCGTGGCTGCCACCAAACCTGCCTTCTCTCTGATGAGCTCTGATGAAACAACCTTCCCTGCACTCCCACCTCTTTCTCTCTGCCCCTTGATTGGAGGAGTGACTGGTTCTCTGGGTGATGGGGTTTTTATATTCTAGCTGCCATCTTGAGGTTTCAGGCATTTGGTGCTAGAGCAACCATTAGCGTCTCCCTGGCAGTCAGTAGAGCTTACACGTTTTAGGAAATCTCTGTAAGTCATTCCACTGGTTCCATGATCACAGTCCCTTGGAATTTCTTCATATTCTTTTTCTCTTGATGTATATACTGCACAGCAAGCTGGGGGGTCTGTGATGACAAATCACTGCCTAAGTTCTGACTTCCATGAAGCCCAAACAGTTCCCAGAGTAAAGAATTGTACAAATATATTTTTGTTTTAATTTATATCCTTTTTTTTTTAAATTGGTGTTCAAGTCTTACTTAGAACACAAGATAAATGATGATGATTATCAAAGGCTCTCTGTGTGTTCTGTTTCTTCTCTATGCTCCATCCCCTCATTGTTACCATGTTTACTGCAGTGAACCAAGGCCACAGTAAACAGAGGCCTCACATTTGCTTTGTTCTGGGCTTATGTTTGAGGGGCAACTTCTCTTGCTTGAACTGTCATATAACTTGTTTATCAAGTGCCCTGTGATGGATATTTATTTAGATACATTCAGTATGTATTTGCATCAAAAGTCTAAGAAATTAAAAGAAAGAATAACCACAAAGAAAAATACTGGCAAACAGAATGCAGTGAACCATCAAAAAGTTCATATATCATGTTCACAGAGGCTTCATTCCAGGGATTCAAGTTTGGTTCAACATAAGCAAATCAACAAATGTAATATATCACGTAAACCAAAGCAAGGAAAAAGAATCACCTGATCTTAATAGATGCAAAAAAATCCTTTAAAAAATTCAACATCTTTCATGATAAAAACACTAAGGAAAATAGGTAGACAAGGACCTTGTCACACTTTGATAAAAGCTAGTTGTGAGAAACCTACTGTCAACATCATATTAAATGGAGAAAAACCAAAAGCTTTCCTTCTAAAACCAGGAACAAAACAAGGATGTCCCTTATCACCACTTCTGTTCAAAATAGAATCCCAAACATTATCAAGGGGAATTAGGTAAGAAGAAGAAAACTGCATTATTGTCATATGAAGATGCAATCAAAGCTACTAAAATAAAAAAATTAGGAGAAATTTACTTTTGGACTGTGTGAAACTTATGGTATTTACCAAATGTTAAAAAATTAAAATGACTACTCCTGTTCTTTATTTTTGTATCTATAACAATAACTATTGATCTCCTGCCCTGCTCCTTTCAGCAAACCAGTGTGACTTTCTTAGTCACTTTTCTGTCACTGAGACACAACACCCAACACCTGTAACTTAAAGGAGAAGAGGTTTACTTGAGCTCATGGTTTTGAGAGGTTTCAGTCTATAGTCAGCTGGCTCCAGGGCAGAAACAGCATGGCAGAAGGACCCATGAATTAAAAAAAAAAAAAAGAAGAAGAAGAAGAAGGACCCATGGAAAAAAGCTACTCACACCATAGTGGCCAGGAAACCGAGAGGGAAGAGAGGAGGTGGGGAAGGAGATCCACTCTTCAGTGACCCACCTCTTCCAACCAAATCCTATTTCCTGAAAGCAAGTCAGTCATAGTGTCCCCATAATCCAATGCCCTTTCAAAAGCCCTGCCTATGAACATGTGAGGCTTTGCTTAGACAATCTAGACCTAAACCATAACAGTGCCCATCTTCTAGCTATTGCAGAGATTTACTAACAAAGACCATACCTGTGTCCTTCTGTGGCAGACTGCTCAGGCCTAGGGGAGACACCCTTCCTTGGAGACTGGACCATTCCCAATGACTGACTGATGCTGAGGCATAAATGTCCTTGCCATGTAACAAAGTAATTCATATCTCAGAACTACACATGAGATAATACCGAGGATAGATGTCTTCTGAAATCACCCCATTGTGTACAGCCTCCTCCCTTAATCTGTGTCTCTCACTCCCAACCAACTTCCTGAGAGATTGCCCTAAATAAATCACTTATACAAGGATCCCCATTTGAGGCTCTGCTTCCAGGAAAGCTCACTTAAGAGAGAATCTAATTTTGACTTTATAATTTTGTGTTATTTTTCTTACGTAAATGCCCCCAAATTAGAGAGGCTTCAAGCCCTCACCTCAACTATAGATCTGTGATGATATGGTGATTACTACATCACTGATTGCATCATCCTTGTGACTTCGGCCATTGTCTTTTCTCATATTGATCCCTTGTCATTCACTTCTTTGTGAGACAGGGTTTCACTACGTAGTTCGGACTGGACTTGAACTCACTATATAGCCCTTGCTTGCCTCAAATTTGCAGCAATCCTCTGCCTCAAGCTCCTGAGAGCTGGGATTATAGCCATGTGCTATCATGCCCAGCTCTTGTTATTCAGTTCTTTAGCAAATGTATTTCCTTCTTCAGGATCTCATCAGCTTTCCATTAGTGTTTGCCTGGCTCTGGATTTCTGATGACTTCCTCTGGGCTGGAGTTTTCCAAAGATGCAGAGACAACTGAATTTCTACATTTTTTTTTTCAAATGGAGCAATGCCTATCAGTGGGTTGACACTATTCTTGAATTAGAGGAGCCACTTGGTGGAAGTGGGACTTCCCACATCACATAAATTCAACTTCTAGCCAACTGGACAAGTCTGAACAAATATAATGGCTGCAAAAAGAGGCACACACCACTGAATCTGTGGTGTGCACGAAGTTAGAGGGCAGGTTCTGGACTCATATCATCCAGCTATGGTGTCACCATCATCTCTTGCAGTTTTCTAGTATCCAGCTTGAATACAAACTTGAGTGCTTGGAAGCCCTTCTGTGGCACTTGAAGACCACCAGAGTGCTTCTGAGTGACCCTGCCTCCACCAGTGAACAGCTCCTGTCATATCTTCAGTGATTCCTGTGACCATTCTTCTATAAAATGGGCCATTCACTTGTATGCATGTGGGCTATTGCCTTTCATCTGTAAATTAAGTCTGGGCTTTCTATAGATTTCCCAAACCCACATATTTCTATCCCCCAAAACACATAAACATTCCCAATTTCAGATCATAACATGCCTCTCTTCAGGGCCATCCTCCATTTCCTTTGAGTGTGTTTTTTAAATTCTGGGTAATAAAACCTTCCTATGCTCCTCAAACAAACAAAGAAACACTTCTGATATCTGATATAATCCTATTCGCAAAAGAATAATACCTGCCTCTGGATCTCCATTCACCCTTCCTTCCCCGTGGTACAACAGTACTAAACTGCTCTCACAACTGTGCCTTTGCTTATGTAGTTCACTCTGCCTAAATCTTCTGTTTTTCCTATTCCTGGAATTTATACTTATCCTTCAGTAAAATAGCTCAAATATTGATTTCCTCTAAAATAACTCCCAGATATGCTCCTCCATAAAGAGCTCATCTATTTCTATTATGTCCTCCCGAGTGCTCTGGAATACCTTTATGTAGCACTAATGAAACTGTATTGTGATGATTTATTTACATGGGTCACTAGGCTGGCTCCCAAAATGTAAAGCACTTACCATTGGTGGTATTTATACTGATATACTACTAAATATGGAATTGTATGATGTAAGGGTTATTTCCTTTTAATATTTTACATTAGGGAAGAAGTTTTAGTTTTGTGCCAGTATGTCTTCAACAACTCTCTATTGGGTGGTTAATTTCCCTTTTAAAAGAGAGAGCTCGTACTTGGAAAGTTTGTGGATGAAAATAAATACATGATATTTTCTAATGATTATGTTCTGCATGTAAGACATTTAAAATTAATATTGGTGACAGAGTTTACTTTAAAAATAATCCCAGAACTCTGGGAGGCTGAGGCAGGAGGATCACAAGGTTGAAAGCAAAATGGGCAACTAAGAGAGATATTATCTCAAAAAATTTTTTTAAAGGGCTGGAAATGTAACTCAGTGCAAAGGCCCTAAATTCAATCAGTACCACCACAATAAATAAGTAAAAATAAAAGGGACTTAATTTAAAGTAAATAAATTTTGGTTAAAGAGGTTTATTATTGTTGCAAAATTCTCAACAGATGCATGAAAAGTATTTAAGTCTAAGAAATACAGAGCTAGGTGTTTGAGAATTAGAAAGTATCACTTTTGTTCTCAGTTCCTAGGACTATGCTTAACATACATTAGCTCAACACTAAACATTTGATAAATTAAGAAGCAACACCCACCTACAACGTTCTGAAAACCTAATTCCATTTTAGGAAACATACAGATGTAGTTTGACAAGACTTCTCTAAACTGACTCTTCTGAAAGAGTTAGATTAGCTTGATTCTTCCTAATTGCATTATTTCATATGAATGACCTTTTATATGATTCCCCAAAGTATAAGAGGTCAAAGTGGACTATGTGGAATGGTGTTCTGTAAAACAAAATGAAAAGGCAACAGAAAAAAAATATTCACAATACATTCCAGAGCAATCCTATCCACAGCACTCCTCAACATGTTAAGGGTGGGCCAGGGCAGCCCTCTCCAGAGGAGAGCTAGCACCACCTGTTGGGGAGTGCCTTCACAGTGAGATGGTGTTTGCCCTGTATGCAGGCCTGATACCCTGTAATTTAAAGTGCTTTTTATCACACACATTTCAAGACACTTATACCTACCAGAGCACAATTTAACTTTCAGTCAGTTCTAGTTCTGCACTATGATACTCAAAACCAAAACTAGTTACATAACCTTATTAAAATACACTAGTCCTTCATGATCTGACTTTTGGATAATTAGTCCATTTTGATCCATTTAAGGAATGAAAGAAGAGCCAGGTGTGGTGGTACATTCCTGCAATCACAGCATTCTGGGAAGCTGAGTCAGGGGGATTGTAAGTTTGAGCTCAGCCTGGATAACTTAGTGAAACTCTATGTCAGAAAATGAGTTGGGGAAGAACTCAGTGCAATGTGTCTGGTTCAATTCCCAGTTTAAAAAAATGAAAGAAAAGACAAAAAAACTATATTATACAGCCCATACATTATCAGATTGGTTTACAATAGCAAATATGTACTGCTTATTATTATCAACCAACCTTGGCATCTCTTATTATCCATGGTAATTAGAAACAGAGATAGCTTTGGAGTTTGATTTTTATTAACAATTTAGAAACAGTAATTTTTTACTCTCAAACTCCTCTGATGAAATTGAGAAGGCTTTGTTCCTCCCATACCATTTACAATAGATGCTCTTGAGTGACAAAAAGCATGAATCTAGGGTGTGGTCAATAGAGAATAAAAGAGAAGTGTCTATGTGCTTAGATTCTAAATAATACTGTTTGCTATCAGCAATTTTCTTGGAGATGGGTGTCAGGAGTAAACACAAGCATCAGGAATAAAGTCACATGTGCCTCTATTTTAAACATAACATAGACAATTTTAAAGAGATGTCCATTAAGACAAGCTTTAACAAGTAGAAAACATTCTGGATTTTTTTTTTTTTACAGTACTCTATGGAACTATGATTTCAAAGAGAAATTACTTACTTTTGAAAAGTGAGATAAAGTAATGATAGTATTTAAGAAATTACACTGATTGTCCTGAAATACTTTAAAATTGAAGTCTATCTGTCTTAGTGGGGGAAATTAAAGAACAATAATTTTTAATGTGTTAAATGGAAATGAAGTAGGTGCCATGTTGTAATTTAGGGCGCCGAGCCAACCAGTAACGAGCCTGCCGCCCTGGTAAGTGACTGTAGTCTGGCAAGCCGTGGCCACCCCAGGGCGGGGAAATAAGAAGCAAGACCGTTTCCTGAGATCTGCACCATGTTGGAACTTAGGGCGCTAAGCCAACCAGTAACCAGCCTGCTGCCTACCAGGGCACGGGCTTAGAATCAAACATACCACACACACACACACACACACACACCCATTAACAATTGGGATCCAGGGATCTGGGAATCTCTTAGGAGGTAATCATATTTGGTACAGCAAGTTGGGGAATTTCCTTATACTATCTCTGAAGGCAGATATTTTTATCACCGTTTTGCTTTGTCCTGATTAACCGCGTTGCTCTGTTCAATACTCTGTGTTGGTGTGTGCTACAATGTTGTGTATTTCTTTGATTTTGCTGTACCTAGTAGAAGAACAACTATTGTGAAGACAACGAGATATACAATGTTGCCTATTACTGTTGTCCTGGTGACCTGCTGTGATGTTCTGTGCCAATTTCACTATACTGTCTCAATTGGCTTTATTCCATCCTGTTTTGTTGTAACTGTTTGCAGCCTCACTGTGTGTTCACTTTGTATGCCTTAATTTTGTAACATGAACAGCTATTTCTGGGAGGAGAGTATGTGGTTTGTCAACTAGTGATTTCTTTATTCTTTTTTTTTTTGAGGTTCTGTATTGTTTCTACCCTTTTTTCTGTATTGCTTTTTTTTCTCTTTAAATAAAATTTTTAAAAAATGGAAATGAAGTAATAATTATCACAAAGAACAGTACATTAAACTCTACTGTAAAAGAGGAGCTTCAGGGGCTGGGGATTTAGCTCAGTGGCATAAGCATTTGCCTGGCAAGCATGAGGTCATGAGTTTGATCCCTGGTACCAAAAAAAAAAAAAAAAAAGCTTCAGTTATTAAACAATTGTCAGATTTTCCAGAGGTATATTCCTTGGGAATTTTCTGGTAATACAGAAAGAACATTATCTCTCCAATCCTATAGAGGACCATTTGGTACTTTAAAGAAATGACTCAACAAAATAATACTTCTGCTAAATTGTACCCAGGGGCTGGGGATTTAGTTCAGCAGCATAAGTGCCTGCTTGGCAAGCACAAGGTCGAGAGTTCAATCCCTGTCCCCAGCACCAAAAAACAAAAATGAACAATAAATTGTACCTAGGTTCTAAAATGTAAACATATTTAGTGTGAACTTGAATATGTTTTTGAGCCCAAGAACAGGCAGGATTTTTTCCCTAGTTCTGTAAGAGGACAATAAAAACATCAAAAGGAAGATAAAGCACTTCTCAACTGTCCAAGCCTAGTGTCAAATTCTTTAGTTGTACATTTCTAAAAATGTTCCTGCCTCAAGCCTTCCAACCAGAAAGCTTACATTTCTTCTTGTGCTTTGTTTTGTTTTGGTTTTGGTTCTGGGAATTGAACTCAGGACCTTGCACTTGCCAGGCAGGGGCTATACCGCTGAGCTATCCCCAGCCCAAGGTTACATTTCTTATCTACCTCAAATTGCGTCTAGAAATAGGAAGGGCAGATATTTGTATGTAATATAAATAATAATGGTTCCACGAGTTATTTCAAGTCAATTCCAGCTACATTTCCAGTTGTTGATTGAACTTCCTTTCACATTTGAAGACTCTTTCTTCAGATATTTCCATCAATAAGAACAGAAAACAAAACAACAACAAACTGCTCCTCATCTGTGTTCTCTTTTCATATTTTCTAACAAAAGCTTTTTTGTTGTTCGAACTGTAAGGAGCTTTGGATTTCTTCTAATTATAAAAAGCATTTCAAACAAAATAACCTGAGCCAGGCACAGTGGTGCACACTTGTTCATCTCAGTTACTCAGGAGACAGACATAGGAGGACAGAAAGATTGAACCCAGCCCGCCTCAGAGTAAAATATAAAAAGGACCGGAGATGCAATGCAGTGCAAGACCTTGGATTTAGTCTCCAGTACAAGATGAAAAAAACCTGAAAGTAACAAAAGGTAAGAAGAAAAATTCAGCACTACACATGGAAGCACATGCCTGCAATCCTAGCACTCTGGGAGGCTGAGGAAGGCTTGCAAGTTTGAGCCCAACCTGGGCAACACAGCATCTTTCTGAGACCCAGTCTCAAAGGGCTTGAGACATAGTTCAGTGTAAAGGCTCTGGGTTCAATATCCAGTACCAAAAAAAAAAAAGGTAAAAATCAGTGTACAGTGCTTCTAATCTACTTAATAATTCATAGTCTAATTCTGATCACCCACGAGGTCAAGTTCTGTTCCTTTGCAAAATCAGGATAATGGGTTACTGGAGACCCCAAAAAAAGAGTCAAAATCCCTGGTCTGTGACCCTATCTGGAACAAAAGGTCTTTGCAGATGTATTTAAGGATTTCAAGATGATATTACTTTTAGATTAACCAGGTAGAGATCAAATCCATGGACAAGTGTGCTTATGAGAGACAGAAGAGAAACATAAAGGAGATCAAAATATGAAGATAAAGGTGGAAGTGAGTTATGTAGCCACAGCCAAGGAATGCTTAGGGCCATCAAGGGTTGGGGAAAAAAAGGAAGATTTCTCTTTTAGTGCCTTCAGGGTGCATATGGCCTTGTGGACACCTTGGTTTCTGACATCTGGCCTCCCAGAACTTTAATAAATTTCTGTTCTGAGCCATAAAACGTTTGGCAATTTGTTACAGCAGTCCTAGAAACTAACACACAGTATTCTAAACAGTATTGATAAACCTATCCTGTTCTCCAGCCTCTTTTCTAATTCTTTTCCTGCTTTATGCCTCTGTTGGCTTCCTTTTGATTTCTTTATTGTTTCAGGGCCCTTGTACATGCCGTTCCACTGCACAAATTGCTCTTATTCATTCTTCAACTATTTTTTCAAGACTTCAAGGGACCGCCCATTTCTGTTTATCCTGACAGTGAGTTTCTCCCCTCAGATGCACATACCAGTATTTCTTTTTGTAGCCCCTAGTTTGTATCTTTGCTGGTGTGATTCTACAAAAGCGAGGTCTTGGATTTGACTCTCTAGAACTATGAGAAAAAAAAAATGTTTAAACAAATTCTGTCCCTCTACCAAACTCTAAACTCCCTGAGGAGACTTGACTGGTTTTATTTGCAGCCTAGCGAGTTTTCCAGAAGCACCACAGACCTTGGAAACTTCGACCAGCCCCTGAAAGGGCTGTGGGTGAGGTCTGGTCACCATATCACACCCCAAATCAAACCACTTGAGAGAGTAGTTAGTAACGTGAGTCTGGCTATCATCCCAACTCCTGGATAAAAGGTTTGCTTACCACAGGAGCAAACAAAAGGGCAACAGGAAAACTAGAGGAACATGAGCTACAGTACATATTTCGAGAAATGGGAATAGAGTCATTTAAGTTTGTTTAACTGCCACAGCATTTTAATAGCGTTCTTGCCCGGCATGCATACATCTGTCCTTTCGTCTGATTGTCCTCCCCTCCACAGCGTGAGCTCCGAAGGACTGCACCTGTTTGTTCACCGCTGTATCCCACACCTTCATCAGTACCTGCCACGCGTCAGGCACTCACATCTGGGTTTCACCCCAAGCGAATCATGGATGAGAATCAAAACGCCGAGAGAGGGGGGCGATCCCATACAGGTCAAAAAGCTGAGGGGCGAGAGGCCTAACCACTGGCAGGTCCCGGCAGCGCACAGCGCCCCGAGGCCCCGGCCCAGGCCCAGCGGCCGCCACCCCAGCGCCCGAACCGCCCCCGCCGCCCCCGCCGCCCCCGCCGCCCCCGCCGCCCCCGCCGCCCCCGCCGCCCGCGCGCCCTGCTCGCGCCCGCCGCGCCCCCTCCGCGCCGCATCTGCGGCTGCGCGCTGGCGGCCGAGCCGAGGGGCGGGGGTCGCACGGAGGGGCCGTCCGAGTTGCTGTGGTGGCGGCGAGAGACGGAGCCAGACCCGAGGGTACGTAGGGAGCGGCCATGTCTCGCTACACGAGGCCCCCCAACACCTCCCTGTTCGTCAGGAACGTCGCGGATGCCACCAGGTGAGCGGCGGCCACCGCAAGTTGGGGGCGCCGAGGGCGGGCGGGGTAACGGCCCGGGCTGGTGTGCGCAGGCCCGGTCGCCCGAACCTGAGAGCCGGCGGGCGCTGGAGGCCCCTTCCGCGGAGCCGCGACCCTCGCCCCAGCCCGGCGGCCCAGCCCCTTTGTCGCCGCGCGTCCGGCCTTCCTGCCGCCGGAGAGCAAGAACTGGGGGGATGATCAGGTCTCAGAAAAGAATGCGCATCTCGGGCCTTGCCATTTCATTTGCCCCAGTCCTCGTCTACTTATGGAGAGTACGCATGTTAAATTGCATTCTTTACACAATTTTATACTACATGCAAAAGATAACTTGGGCTCGTGAGATTTATATGTTTTTCTTTGAAGTTCTGAACCAAATCTGCTAAGCCTCAGCTGATAGCTGCCCTGGAGACATTGGGACCCCTGGTTGCCACATCTTAATTTCAAAGCATATCAGGAACAAGAGTATTAACACCTTTTGTAATGGGTTGGGTGAATTTAACCGATTAATTCTGGTGCTCTCAGTCCCTATCTGTTGAACTCCCTCCCCTTTGAGAATTTTGTCTGCATAATATCTAAATATGCATGTTAAGGAATGGCTCTCTCATGTAGCACTTTTTCCTTTAATGGGAGTCAGAGGGAATTGGGGGTGGGGAGGGCATTAATTTCACAGGGTTTATTCAATTGCCTCTACCTTTGTAGTTATGGAATATGACATTATTGTACATTAGTGATCTGAAGCTTAGAGTTTTAATGACTTACTGTGGGCTAGACAGGCACGAATGTATACAGCTCTTGACTTTGTAGTAATGTGGAATAATCATAATTGACTTTTGAGGAGTAAATATTATGCATTTTTAATTTGATCCCTACCGAATATATGTCACAATAGACTGTGAATTATTACAGTATGTCTTAGTTAATATCTAAAAGATACCTGTATTCTACAGGTTTTTTTTTCTAAACCTGTATATCAGAACATTACTGTATATGGGAAAGCAAAATTTTACGATTTGCTCAGGATTTTTAAACAGACCACCTAAAAACTAAATGAGTATCGACTCTCTTTGGCATGTTTGCAAAACGACAAAAAACCTAGTAGTTTCCAATTCTAATGGCCACAAAAGCCAGCCAGAATAACAGAAATGAGTGTAGCTGTTGTAGCTGTCAGATCATAAGGTACAATAAGATGGTGTGGGCTGTACCAAGTCAATAAGGACCTGTGCCATCTAAAGGGAACAGAATCTGGAAATAAGAGTCAGATGATGGCTGTCCCATAGACAGTCGAATCCTTATTGCCACATCTGTTTACAAAATCTGTACTTTGTTTGTAATGTCAATTCCAAAATATTAATATTAAGTTGAATAAGAAATTTCAATTTTTGTACATTTAGAAATTACAATATATTGGTATTTTCATACTTCAACACATTTTTTTTCAAATTTAAACATTGGACTTGCTAAATAGAACATATCTAGGCTGGGGATATAGTTCAGTGTTAGCGCATTTGCCTAGCATGCACGAGTCCCTAGGTTTGATCCCCAGCACTGCAAAGAAAATTTTAAAAAATTTACTCCAAATAGAATGTCATCTGCATTGATGACTAAATTTTGATGTAGGTTATCTGTCATTGAGTACTGAGGCTAATAATTGAGATTTACTGATACCCTCTTCCATTCTTTCACTACTTTTTAAGTGCTAAGAAGGCAACAAAATTTAGAAGATTATGTTGAATTGTTAACATTTATTAAGTATTCACTATGCTAGGTAATAAACTAAGAACTTTACATGTATTATTAGTTTCCACATGAATTCTGTGTGTTCTTTATTAATCCCATTTACAAACAAGAAACAAGATTAGCGAGGTTAAATACCTTGACTAAAAGTACATAGCTAGTGAATGGTGCTATGTGGAATTATCACACATAACCTATGTTAATCCTATTGTACAAGGTGGTACACAGTGTAAATTAACTATCACTTAATACATTTCATGTTAACTTTAACATTTAGTATACCCATAAAGAAAAAAAAATGGGATAAAATGTCAAAGCTGATAGAGTATAAAATTACATGTGCAGTATGACTTCAGTTATATAAAAAAATGAAGAAAGGAAAAACTGTAGAAAATGAGACTGGGAAGAAAGTGAATGCTAAGATTTGACTGATCTTCTTATATCCAAAAGTGTTTTCCAGATTTTATTTAATAAGAATATTAAATAAAACAGGGCTGGAAGTGTAGCTCATTGTTAGAATACTTGCCTAGCAGGCACAGGATCCTCAGTTCAATCCCCAGAACTTAAAAAAAAGTTAACATGACATTATATATCAAAATGGAAATGCTATATCGCTTTTGTTCCGTTAGTTTTAAAACAAAACCAAATTTTGGTAATATTTTTCTTGTAAGCCAGGTATGTGGCATATGCCAGTAACCCTAATTATTTTGTCCTGGTGTCCATTTTAATGTATACCATAAAGCAAAAGCCACTGTGGATTAGTGTAAAGTCTACTGAGTTAGGATGAAATTGGGAGCAAGAACTAAAGAAATTTTTTAAAAGTTTAAATTTTGTGTTATGTTTCTTTTCATAAGTGAAACAATGTAGATTGCGAAAATATTAATTTTAATGTCTTTGTTCCTTGTATAGAGGAGTGATTTTTAGATGGCAAATATATTGTGCTAATTAATGGACCAAAGTAATATTAGCATTCCCATTTTGATACAGAGCATCATATTGGATTGGGAAGCAACAGTCTAGTAGCTCTTGGACTACTTAGCAGCATTCTTTGGTTACAGTTTATATGAGGCTATATAATTTGATGACATGTAGAAAAAGTATTAAAATATAGTAACATCTATGATTAAAAAGTTCCAGAAAACCAGAAATAAAAGGTTTTCTTCAGCCTGATAAAGGCCATCTATAAAAACCTATAGCTGCTGAATATGGTGGTGCATATGGGTAATTCTGGCACCAGCAGAGCGTCTTGAGTTTCAGGCCAGCGTGGGCTATGTAGCAGATTCAGGTCCAGCCAGGACTACATAGTGAAACCCTGTCTTTAAAAAAAAAGAAAGAAAGAAAATTAAAACAAAACCTAAAGCCAGTCTCAAAACTTAATAGTGGGACTGGGGATTTAGCTCAGCAGCATAAGCACCTGCCTTGAAAGCATGTGGTCGTGGGGCTGGGGATTGAGCTCAGTGGTGTAAGCGCCTGCCTTGCAAGTGCCCAGTCATGAGTTCGATCCCCAGTACCAAAAAAAAAAAAAGAGCATGTGGTCGTGAGTTCAATCCCCGACACCGATTAAAAAAAAAAAAACCATAAAACTTAATAGTGAAAGTTTGAATGCTTTCCCCCTAAGATCAGAAACAAAACAAGGATGCTTATTCTCACAACATCCATTCAACCTATTCTATTACAGATCCTAACCAGTGCAACAGGTCAAGAAAAATAAAAGACATACAATTTGGAAAGGTAGAAGTGTTCTGCACTTTTAGTTGACTTTTACATAGAAAACACAGAATTAATAAGAAAAACTACAGTAACTCCTAGATCCTTAAGTAAATAAATGGCCTCTTGGGTTGGGCATGGTGGCACAGGCCCACGATCCCATTACAAGGGAGGCTGATTCCTGGAGTGCCACAAGTTTGAGGCTAGCTTGGGCTAGTTAGTTCAAGGCCAGCCTGAACTACCTAGCAAGATCCTGAAAATAAGTAAGTAAGCAAATGCCCGTTCATGCTCCACCTCACTAGCCATTAGGTAAACTAAAAGTGAAACAAAGCTGGATCTTACCTGTAGTTCTAGGTGTTTGGGAGACTGAAGCAGGAGCGTTGCTGGAACTCAGGAGTTCAAGGCTAGCCTGAACAGTGTAATGAGACCCCCTCTCAAACAAAACAAAACAAAACAAAACAAGCGCACACCAAAAAAACACCAAACTTATAATAATGAGATACCCATACACTCCATATCCTTCAGAATGGCAGGAAATGAAAGATAATAAAGTAGAACTGGAATTTTGTGAATTCTAATGGCATGCTTTGGGAGGGTGTAAGTTGTTTGCACCCTTTGGAATAGTGAAACCGAAGATAGGCACATTCTTCAGCCCACCAATTCCTTCACTAATGACACCGGCTAGAAAACTAGCAGAACTCTCGGGAGCACAAACATAATGTGCACTGCAGTGCATTTGGCAATTTAAAAAAATTTTTAAGGGGTTGGGGTAATGCTGAATGCTAGCATGTACGGCATTTAGTCTGACACTGAAGAAAAAGACCATAATGAATTTTGTTTGTAGATATATACTGTAGGTGTTTTATTATTCTCTGTAATGTATACAATTCTAAATATAATCTCTGAATGTTGAAATAGATCATGCCCAAAATGCAGAAATAGATGAAAACAAAACAGCTAAGAAAGTAAGAGATGTGAAGATAATGAGTGAGAGACAGCTCTTTTGGATTTTCTCTTTCAGACTATCATCCTTGCTTTCCAGAACCCTAAACCTCCGTGACACACATTGTTCCAGACTTTTTCCTTATATTGTCCAGGATCCCTTTCCTATTAGCTACCAACATTTGATGGCATGAGTTACCTTAGAAGACCATTTGAGTTCTAGCTTTGCTGCCTGACTTAGCAAATGGTTGAACCACTCTAGGTAATTTAATTTCTCACCCTAAATTTATTTGACTCTTTTTTTTTCTCCTTGACTGTTAAAAGTAGCCATAATATATTCTTCACTCGTTAGTAGGCAGATATATATATATATATATATATATATATATATATATATATAGAGAGAGAGAGAGAGAGAGAGAGAGAGAGAGAGATATCAAGGGAGAGTGCACTCTGTACCCACTATGCTAAGTACAGAGATATGCTGATGAAGATAATCTGCCTTAGCAGTGACTCTCAATCTTCAATCTCAGAATTGCCTGATGAAATTTTTTCTTTTTAGTAATGATACTGGGAATTAAACCCAGAGCCTTTGTATACTAGGAAAATGTTCTTCCACTGAAATCCTTTATTTAAAATTTTAAAATTTTGAGACAGGGCCTTGGTAAGTTGTCCCTGTTGTCCTCAAACTTGCCATTCTCCCATCTCAGCCTCCTGAGTAGCTGGGGTTAAGGTGTGCACCACCACTAACTAGGTCTAGAGTTCATGCCTCAGGCTGGGATGCCTGTTTCTGTAGCATTCCCTTCACAGATGATTCTGGTATTCAGAGCATCTTTATCCTACAGTCTATATATTATGGAAACAGAAATTATGTTTTTATTCCTCACCGTGTTCCTAGGACTTGGCACACAGTAGTGCCCAGTAAGTACTTGTTGAATAAATAAGTGAAAGAGAAAAAAAGCAAAACAACATTACCCCAGCTCTTTAAAGCTAATAGTCTACCAAGGAAGGCAAAGAAACATTATTATATTAAGTATGTCTTAATATGGGCTGATCTTCCTAACATAGATTGAATGCTTAGTCAATATTAGTTAAATCATTATGTAATGAAATTAAATTCTCATCTCTATTTTTAATCACTTACCTTCTTGAGAGAAAGTAAAATTAATATGATTTGTATAGTCTCAATTTCCAGTTGCTCACAGAACTTTTAAGAATGCTCTACCATCACTCCAAAGTCTGCATTTCAGTATCTGAAAGCTGCCATTTTTGTCTCTCTTCTCCCTCTTCATTGTACCTCTCTTTCCTTGTTATCCAGTTGTCTAATTTTTGTCACTGATACTTTTCTTCTGTTTGCCCGAGTTGAAGCTTTGTAGTTCTTTGGTTCTTTATTCTGTATATGTTTTGAATTGCATGATCTTTTGGATCCATGTATTGTGTTCAAAAGGATGCAAAATCCCTATGATTTTTTTTTTTTTGAGATGGTGTCTTTCTATGTAATCCCTTTCTATGTCTCCCTTTGAATGCAGAACAGTTGTTGCAATTTTGATTATATGGAGACTTATTTCCTTATACTGATATGTAGAGAGCTGGCTATGGTATTTCCTTCTCTCTTCAGTTGACTCTAAGCACTGCAAATAAGGCTAGCTGGGGTACTGATGTGTAATCTCTAACGCCATCAGACAGTCTCCTGTTTCCTCACATGGTGCTCTCTGTAAAGGATATGAGCACCTCGGGATGTTAGAACCTTGCGGCCAAGCTAAATCCCCAGCCCCAGCTCCAGGAAAGTCAACTGAGTATGAGCCTCAAGGTAAAGAGGCAATGACTCCCCAGTGCACAAAAAGTTACATATCAGGAGCAACAGCCTTCTAAAACAATTCAGTTGCTATCTTAATTGAATTATGCAAATTGATCCTTCTGCATATCCTTACTTCTGCATTTTGCAGAGATGCCTTTCTCCCTACCTGGCCAGCCAGCTCAAGTTACTCACATAATTCCCACCATCCTCACTGTCACTCATCCCTGAGCCACCTCCCTTCGTCACAAGAATTCTGGGAGAGGCCCAGGTCAGGGCCTTTGTCCACACATCCTCATGGGGATTGGCTGCCCTTAACTTGGAATATGTCTTGGTGTCTTTACTCTCACCATGGGTTGCATCAGAGGTGGTAGATTGGAATTAGCTTGCTAGGATTCCAATAACGGCTCAATGGGATTACAAATATAACTTTTTGGATTGTGAGGAAAACTAGAAAAAGGATTACAATACTTGGATGACTGTACACAATATTTGGGCTTACAATATGCATACAACATGGCCAGCTTTCTGTAATCTTCATGAGCCAATATGGTATATGGTTAAGAGCACAGACTAGTGTCAGACTGTAGAAGTTTTTTTCCAGCTGTTATCATTGCTGGCTCAGTGACCTTAGGGGATTAATGTGTGTCCTGACCTGTTAACAAGGTTATTAATAGCCATAGGGTTGATGTGCGAATGAAGTGATGTTTTGTTTTGTTTGAGACAGGGTCTTACTATGTAGATTAAGCTGATCTTAAACTCACTATGTAACCCAGGCTGGCTTTGAACTTGTGGTGATTCTCCTTCCTAAGCCTCCCAAATGCTGGGATTACAAGTGTGCAACACTACAACTGGTGAGAACTATGTGATATTAAGATGACCAGTGGCTACTATATTAACACATGGTAACTGTCAGCTTATTGCTGCTAAGTATTTTTGTGTCTTTAGTAAAACTGTAACTCCAAGAGGACAAATACGCTACGTATTTCTTTGGTATCCCCTCCACAATACCTATTACAGTATAAGGCATTATAAGAAGCTCAAAATACCTGTCAATTCTGTGGATACAGTACTTTGCTTTATGTTTAATAGTAAAACTATTTTTCTTGGAAGTCTGAGGAATAATTTTAGGACTTCTTTAGAATCTAAGTGTTGCTATTTGAAAGTAAGACTAACAGAAACATGAAGTGACAGTGAAGCAAGTGACTGTGTTCTTAGTGAAACGATTAGGTTTCATAATGGAATAACTTTCAAAAGTAGATGTGCTGGATCGATGTTTCTCTAAACTGACTAAGCATGGCAGTCACCTGGAGTGCTTGTAAAAATACAGGTATCCAGTTCCTAATCCAGACTTCCTGAATCAGAGTGAGAAGGCTGAGAATCTGTTTTTTTCCCTTCCTCTTTTATTTCCATTTAAAACCCTTGGGTGATTCTTATAAGAAAGTTTCAGATAATGCTGGTCTGGATGATGTACTTTCTTTTGAAGGTTTCAACTAAATTTCTGTAGGCAAAATATTTTAATCCAGCTATTCATATTTCTTTGCCCTATTTCTAAAACACTTCAGGCCTGAGGACTTGCGCCGTGAATTTGGTCGATATGGCCCTATAGTAGACGTTTACATTCCACTTGACTTCTACACTCGCCGCCCAAGAGGATTTGCTTATGTTCAATATCCTTTATTTTGTGTGCATGTGAATATACTGTGTACATGTGCTTATACATATATGTATTCAGGAGCATATGCTGTAAGATTACAATTGCCTAACTAAATGTGTTTATTTCTTTATCTCAGAAAATCTAAAGCAGTCCACAGTAGCTGGCAAGCGCCCCCCAGTTTGAACCATCCTGTTAGCTAGAATCCAAGCATAACCCGAGCAGGCGAGACAAAAGGCACCTAAAGTTCAAGCATCAAGGAGTAAAGAGGGAGGGTGGACACAGATATAAAGACCTGGAAGAGGGGAAGTCTTTATCAAGCAAAAGACAAAGCCGACTTTGAGACTTCGGCTTTCCTACATTTATCAGAGTTCCAGTCAAAGCCAAGTCTGATTTTGTTGGTTCTGCATCTCTTATAAAGTCCATCTTGCAAGTCTTAAAGAGTAAAGGTCAAGGTTCAAGATCAAGTGACATTGAGGTAATTGCCAGTCTTATTTTATATTGCATTTCTTGAGCTTTTTTTGTTTGCTATTTTTAAAAAACTAGTTAATAACCTCCTGAAGTACAGCTTTAATCCTTTATATAGCTAATATCCATTATACAAGGATTAATATTGCATAATTTATATAGCTAAGGGAATTTAGTTATTTCAAACAAGTATATGTAATTGCAGATGTTTGCAGATTGCTTTTATGTTTTTTCCCCACTTATATTCCAAATAACAAAAACAAAGGATTAGGTGATAGGTTCAAACATGCTTATGATTTTTGAAGAATTAAATCAGTTTTTATAAACTCATTTATGTGTATGCAATTTTGTTTTGTTTAGTTTTGAAACAGAATCTTGCTGCCAGGCATGGTGGTACATGCCTGTAATTCCAGCACTGTGGGAGGCTGAAGTAGGAGGATCCCTGTGAATTCAAGGTCAGCCTGGGCTACATAGTAGTTCAATGCTAGTTTGAATTACATAGTGAGACCCTGTCTCAAAAACAAAACAAAACAAAACAAAATAAAAAAAAGCAAATACAAACACAATCACACATACAAACAGAAACAAGGTCTTTCTATGTAGTTCAGGCTGGCTTTGAACTCTCTAGCCTCGAACTCACCATAATCCTCCTGTCTCAGCCTCCCGAGTGTTGGGATTATGGGCACAGTTTGTATATATGCAGTCTTATGTGATTTATCCTAAGTGGCATAATTACACATTTTTTAATGAAAGAGCAATTTTAATTTCAGAGTAAAGGTTTTAGCAATCTGATATTTGCAGTGAAAATCCTAATGGGTCCTTTTTATGAAAAGAAGGAAGTTAGGCATGGTGGCACAGGCCTGTAACCCCAGGACTCCAGTAGGCTGAGGCAGGAGGATCGTGTATTCAAACCCAGCCTGGGCAATTTAGCAATTTATTGAGATCTTGCCTCAAAATAAAATACACAAAAGGACTCGATGTAGTTGAGTGAGTGAGAAGACCCTGAGTTCAATCCCTCATACCTTTAAAACAACAACAACAAAGGAATGAGTTCTAAACAACCTTTTAAAAAAAATAATGCCAACCATTTGGGATGTTTCAAATTATACAGGGATGTTGTAGCTATACCAATATATACATTAAAAGTACAGTTAAGCCAGGCCTGTTGGCACACACCTGTAATCCCAGAACTCTGGGAATCTGAGATAGGAGATAGTGAATTAATCTGAGATAGTGATTTAAGTGAGTTCCTGTCTCAAATAGGCCTGGGAATGTACCTCAGTGTGAAGGCCCTCTGTTCAATTATCAGCACTGCAAAAAACAGAAAAAGTTATGTGTGTGTGTGTTTTTTGTTAGTCTCCTAAATAATAATATTTATATAATAATACAAGTAAATTTCATTCTGATTGTTCATATTGGAGATGTGAACCTAATAGCTAGAACTTGTTCCCATTAATTTGATTTTACATGTATAATACCTTAAAAATACTTTTACCTGCTGTCTGATGTTCAAAGTGTCCTTAACAGCTAGTCATATTTGAAGATGTTCGAGATGCTGAAGATGCTCTTTATAACCTCAATAGAAAGTGGGTATGTGGCCGTCAAATTGAAATACAGTTTGCACAAGGTGATCGCAAAAGTAAGTGTGACTAAACATTAGATCTTTTTTATTCAGCAGAATGAGTTACAGCAATGGCAGATTTTTAAAATTTAAAATTCTTTCAGCGAGTGATACTAGTTGATTGGCTGGTATTGTGGTTTTCAAATAATGAATTGTGTTACAAGCCTTGTTTTTCACATTCTAGCACCAGGCCAGATGAAATCAAAAGAACGTCATCCTTGTTCTCCAGCTGATCACAGGAGATCAAGAAGCCCTAGTCAAAGGAGAACTCGAAGTAGAAGTTCTTCATGGGGAAGAAACAGGAGGCGTTCGGATAGCCTTAAAGAGTGAGTACCAAATAAAAGATTAAAAACTTGTTCTATTTTTTCAGGAAAACATTTTAAGGAGTTTTTTTTAAAAAGATCATTTAAATTATTTTGTTTAATATACATAAATAATGAACTTTTGTACAAAGGTAGGCTCTTTTCTATCATATATTATTATTTAACTTTGGTTTTTTGGATACTTTCCAGTGTTTTTATTTCATGACCAACTTTAATTTTTTAAAGTGAGAAGATACTGTATAGAGAGTGTGCCCCAAAAATGTGTACATACTTCAGCAGTTTGCCAAACTAATAAATGTCTGGACCTGATGGCTGACGCTTTAAGCACTTCTTACAATTGTTGAAGCCAAAGGTAACTTGTATTAATCTCATGATGTTTCAGTAAATTTAGTATTAAAATATTTACACAAGTTTTTCTTTTCCTGATGTACACGTTTTTGGTGGGTTCTGTATATATCAAAGGGAAGCAAAAAATAGGACATACATATTTGACATACAAGGCAAAGAATTTTAGATAACTAAAATTTTCTTAAATGAGCCTAATAATTCAGAATCTTGCTGAGCATGGTGGTGTATGCCTATAATCCCAGTTCGGGAGGTTTAGAGAAGAGGATTATGAAAAATTCAAGGCCAGCCTGGGCTACATAGTGAATTCAATATCATGCTGAACTAGATGGTGAGACCCTGTCTCAAAAAAAAAAAAAGCAAAATCTTGAATTCTGAAAATTACTACAATTGCATACATTATTATTTTGAAGGCGGATTAGCTAACATTAATATAAGTCAATTTACTTAAAAGGGAAATCATCAAGAATAAATTCCAAGTGTAGTAGTATTGCTGGAAGATATGAGTGGTAAATTTGAGGGAAAAAGATCTTTGCAAGTTACCTGTTTTGCTGTTCATGAGTTGATTTCTGTTAGAATAATAGTAAATCACAATTGAAATTAATTACATGGTGGAGTTTTTAAAATAGTAAGTGGAATTGTATTGGCATGCCTAAATTTTTAATCGTATGTACCTTAAGTTTTTACTTTAATTTTTCACAGGCATTTAGAATTTTAAGATGAATTCTATTCTCAAAGAATGGTCAGCATTTAACATCCATTAGGTTGGCTGATGTGGACCACATGTAGTGTATGTAAACTGATAGGCCCATACAGCTTCAAATCAAAACTGGTCACCAAGGCTCATTCGCTTCCACTTCTAGCCCTTCCATTTTGCAACTCCCAGAGATTAGACAAGAAAAAGTCTTCCCTAGTATATACCTACCAGAGCTAATTAGATTTATTGTCTCAGGCCCCTAAATACCAGACTGTAGTGGACTGGCTCCTCTTCACCTGAGTGGAAGTGATCCATATAAAAAAGAAACCACATCCATGTTTATGGCTTTCAGTATCTAAGAAAATTGCTGAATTTCTGATTTCTAGAAAAATGTGACCTAGTCAGAACCCCCAAATCTTACATTATTACACAGGTACTTTTTATTTAGTATGAACCAAAGGATTTGATTTTTGGCCTGTCCTTTGGTAGATACTGAAAGGCGGGGAAACTTTAAATATCTTTGATAAGCCAAGGGAACCTGAGTCAGGATTGGCCATTAACAAGATAAGTGAAATACTATTTCTAGACAGATATGGCATAATTTGGAACTTGAAACTTGTTATTATTCATTCTCCACTATAGTAACACTACAGATCTTCCTTACATTTTAGAGTAATCCAATTTGTCCCATGGCTAAGGGATGCTGATTGGCAGTTTGAGATTTCAGCTATGATAGAGTTTCTAAAATAGGCATGGTAGCACATGCATGTAATTGCAGTGGTTGGGAGCTAAAGCAGAGGATCAGAATGGGCTACATTTGAGGCTTTGTGTCAAAACGTAGAACCAGAGCTGGACATGGTGGCTTATGCCTGTAGTCCCAGCACTCGGGAGGCTGAGGCAGGAAGATCATTGCGAGTTCGACACCAATCTGGACTACAAAGTGAGCTCAAGGCCAGCCTGAACTGCATAAAGAGACCCTGTTTTAAAAAGACAAAAAAAAAAAAACCCCAAAAACCTCAAGTAGTTTCTATCCGAAATACAAAATTAGGTTAATTTTTCAAATTTGCATGCTTTATGTACAGGAAAGCAGCACTAATACCAAAATGATATGCATATATTGTAAAGAAGTGATGTTTACAAATTTAGATTACTATGAATTTATATTTTACCTATATGTATGTATACATACATACATGCATAGTTTACACTAAATATAAATGGGGCAAATGATATAAAATGGCTTAGTCTGTAAATCAGTGATAAACATTAATGTATCATATCTAAGCAGCACCATTCTAAATTTCTGAATAATAATCTGCTAACCTTGATGAAAAGGATTTAGTTTATAAGAAAAGTTGTTTCGGCTGGGGGTTTAGCCCAGCGGCCTAAGTGCCAGCTTGGCAAACACGAGGTTGTGAGTTCGATCGCTGGCACCAAAAAAAAAAAGAAAAGAAAAGTTGTTTCTTGGATTCATTAAGAATTTATTCCCAGTGACATTTAAATAAGTTAAATATTCGTATCATTTCCTTCCTTCTATTAGAAGTAAAATTACAACACTTGTTTGGAGGCAAAAAGTGACCATTAATTAGCCCAACATCATGGAGTATCAGGATTAGGAGGACTACGTTTTTAAGACAATTCTGTCTGCTTTGTACTAATTATAAGACCATTCCTTAACCTCCCAAACTTTTTTCTCATTTTAAAAACTGTATTACAGAGATTTAAAATTTTAAATTAGTTTTCAGTGTATTTGTAAGGATCCAGTTTTGTGTGTAGACGTATATTTGGGTGTATGTATGTAAAGTGTGTGGATTAGGGTATATATGTAAGCATAATGTATACTGCAAGTATGTACAATACATGTAGTGAGTAGGTTTGCCTTCAGTGTATGTAGGGGAAAAAAACCTAGCTTGTTGCTCTCACTAGACTATAAATTCTTTGACTTACTGTTTGTCTTTGTTATGTGAGACAGGGTGTCATTGTGTAGTTCAGACTGGCCTTGAGCCTTCAGACTGGCCTTGAGCTCCCTATAGAGCCTAGCCTGGCCTCCAACTTGAGGTGATCTTCCTGCCTCAGCTTCCTAAGTGCTGGGATAATAGGTGTGAGCCATCACACTTGGCTCTCTTTACCTTTTTCATATTTATAGCCCTAGTACTTAGTAGTAGTACGTAACTCACGTTAAGTATTTCATAAATCCTTGTTGACTTACTTCAGTAAATGTGTATATTTGAATTCTGAATGTTCCTAAAGAATGTTAAAATTGGGGCCGGGGATTTAGCTCAGCGGCATAAGCGCCTGTCTTGCAAGCACACGGTCGTGAGTTTGATCCCCAGTACAAAAAAAAAAAGAATGTTGAAATTGTTGCTCAGCCTTTTCTTTAGTTCAAATATAGCATCATTTTTTATTTAGTATTTTTTGTCAAGCATATTTTTCCCATTTTGTTTTCTATGAGTGAAATTCAGTAATTTCTAAAAAGAAAAAAAAAGTCCATTGATTCCTGCGTATATTCTACAGCATATATGTTCACACAGGTAGGCACTGAGGTACACATTAGTAATCCCAGGCACTCAGGAGACTGAGGCAGGAGGATCACAAATTTGAGGCAAATCTGGGCACTTAGTGAGACCCTGACTTAAAAGGGGAGTAGAGCATAGCTTAGTGGTAGAACACTTGGCTAGCATACTTGAGGCCCTGGGTTCAATCCTTAGCACTGGGGAAGTTTCTTCTTCTAGTTCATTGTTTCTGTCTGGGATCATTTTCCTTCAGTTTGAAGAATTTTTATTCTTATAGAAAAGGTGTGCTGGAAATGAATTCTTAACTTTTATCTGAAAACATCTTTATTTTACATGGATATGTGAGGAATACTATTTTTGCTACAACTAGAATTTTAGGTTGGCAGATGTTTTCCTTCTTCTTACTCCATAATGCCAGTCCATTGTTTTTCTGATGTATACACTCAGCTGGTGACCCTACTATTCTTGCTCCCAGATAATCTTTTATTCTGGTAGCTTTTCTGGATTGTCTCTCTGACTTTAGTTTTCAGCAGCTTGACCACAGTAATTTTCTTTGTACTTATTCCACCTGGAATTTATTGAGCTTTTTGAATTGTGAATTGATGCCTTTGTTTGGGCAAATTCTAGGCCATTATCTCTTCAAATATTGCTTCTGCCTTACTGTATTTTTCCTCTTGGCTGTGTGACTATGTACCACATATCTCTTAGGCTCTGCCTCAGATTCCTTAAAATTTCTTTTCTCTCACTGTGTTTCAATCCAGTTCGCTGTTTCTTTTGCTGTGTATCCAGATTGCTGTTAAATCTTTCCAATGACTTCAAATTTTTTTTTTATTAGTACACATTTGCAATACATGAAGTTTACATTCATGGTAGGGAGTAGATACAAGTATATAATCTTGATTCTTTTTTTATAGCGCTTCCTATCTCCACCCATCTTTCTCCATCTCTAGATTCCCTTTCCCCATTTTTGTTATTAATCCTATTATTTTTAGTTCATACTTATGACAGGTAATGTTTACATTCATTATGGGTATTTGGTACATTTACATGACATAGCTTAAGTCCTTTTCCTTCTCTTTTTCCTTTCCTTCCCCCAGCCCTTCCCCTTGGTCTCTTGAACCTCTTGCCATTTGCAAAAAAATCTTTTTTTCTTCTTCTATCAAACCTTTACTTTGCCTTACTTAAATGAAAGATATCATACAATATTTAAGCTTGTGTGTTTATTTCACTTAACTTATTTTCCATGTATATCCATTTTCCTACAAATGTCTCTAATTTATCCACTTTGGGAGTGGGAGTTGTTTTTTGAGACAGTGTCTCATTATGTAGTTCAGACTGAATCATTGTGATATGTCTTTAGCTCTTTAGGGAAAACACTTAGAAGAGGAATAGATGGGTCAGATGGAATTTTTTTTTAATTTTTTGAGAAATTTCCATACTGATTTCCAAAGTAGTTGTACTAGTTTACATTTGTACCAACAGTGTTGAAGGGTTTCTCTTTCCTTGCAGCCCTGCCAGTATTTATTATTTAATTTCTTGATAACTGCTATTCTTTCTAGTATAGGATGAAATCATATTTTAATTTGAATTTCTCTAGTGACCAGAGATGTAGAATACTTTTCGTATGTCTGTGGGCCATTAATACTTGTTCTCAGAAGTATCTGTTCATTTCAGTTGCGCATTTTTGACTGTGCCTCTTAGATGATCTTAATTTTTTTTAGTTCTTTATAGTGCTCCAAATATTAGTGCTTTGTCTGAGAAATCACAAAACTTTTTTCCTATGCTGTAGATTGTCTCTGCTTTGCTGATTATTTCTTTTGCTTTGCAGCTTTTTAATGTGATATACTCCCATTTCTTAATTCTTGTTAGTATTTCTTTTACAATAGAAAGTGCTTGCCTGTATCTATGACTTACCTATACCTATGTTTTACCTAGGGTTGGGGATTTAGCACAGTGGCATAAGCACCTGCATAACAAGTGTGAGGTTGTGAGTTCAATCCCCAGTACCACCAAAAAACAGTAAAACCTATGTTTACCTATTTTATCTTCTAGTAGGTTCATTGTTTCTATTTTAATGTTTAGACCCTTGATCCATTTTGATTTTCGTTTAGTACTGTACATCATAAGAACATGGTGGACCTTAAATCTTCTGCATACAGTAGCCAGTTTTCCCAGCACCATTTGTTAAATAGTATACATTTCCTCAAATGTTATGTTTTTGGTCCCTTTGTTGAGGATTAAATAGCTGAATGTGTGTTTGAGTGCTTCTGTTTCCATTGTACCCAATGACTTCTTTTTTCCCTCAATTACTTTTTAATTTTTTAAATTAAATATAATTTAAAGTTATATTTTCAGTTCTAAATGTCTACTTGTTTCTTTTTATGGGTTCCAATTTTTCATTAAAATTCTCCATCTTTGCATGATTCATCTGTTTTCTTTTTTCTTGAACACATTAATCATGTGAATTTTAAAATTCCTATCTATATTAAAACTCATATTACTGTGGGTCTGTTTCTTTGTTTTCCTCCTCTTACTCTTCTTTCTCTTCTGCTATTGTCTTTTATTTTTCTTCTGTTTAGCCATTCCCCCCCCCCAAATACCTTATTTTAAAATTTTAGACATGGTAGATGAAAAGCTTTGGATGATATAATCATTCTCCAAAGAAAGTTTTTTCTTCTGATAGACAAGAGTACCTTCAGATCACCTTCATCCTGTTAAGGAGTGATTTGGGCATTATTAAAACTATTTGACTTTGCATTTATTCCTAGAACATGGCCCTTCTCTCTAGGATGTGTCCTAGGTAATTATTGAAAGTCTGGATCATTGTCCAGGGATCTTTGGTCATAGTGGCTTGAACTCCAGCCTGTCTTTTCACCACTATCTGATAAAAATTCAGTTCTCTTCTTGGACTTACCAGTTGCTGTTTTTTTTGCTATATATACTTACAACTAAAAGATAGCCAAAGATGTATGGGGAATTTATAGGCAGATTATAAGGGTTCCACTTAGCAATAGTTCTCTCATTTCTGGGATTAGTCTCTAAAGTCCCAGTCATTTATGTGGCCCTGAGTTGATTTGTTTGTTTGTCCCTTCAATTTAGTGAAACAGCCATTTGGGGGCTCAATTTCCCCAGTGTTGTAGAGAAAATGGCCTTGGTAAAGAGGCCAAGGTTTGCAACTCCTGAAATTCTGCTTATGTTTGTTATTCTCCAGTGCCTTCAAACAATTTTTTAAAGTTTTGTATAGCTTTTTTATATAGATGTTTTATGTGGGAAGATAAGTGCCAGTTCTATCATGGCATGGCCCAAAGGTCCTGCATCTAGGTCTTTTATTTTTGTTGTTCTTTTGGGATTTTTTTGTTTTGTTTTTGTTTGAGACAGGGTCTCACTACTATGCAGTCCAAGCTGGTCTTGGATTTGCTATGTAAGTAGCCTGGGCCTTGAACTCAAAATCCTTCTGCTTCAGCTTCCCAAGTGCTAGGATTATACGAATGCACCACCATGCCTGGTTTAGGTTTTGTTTTTGATTATTATTTGATAAATTTTAAATAACTGTTTTCTGTCTCTGTTTTTAATCTTCTGATTTTTGTACTTTTGAAGTACTGTTTAACCTAGACTAAGTACGAAGGACATGTTATAAGATATATCAAGCAAAGTCAAAATCTTTAGTCATATATTTGACTATAATTAATATTATAAACTTGTTACTCATGTTTGAACCAAATGAATGTGCAATAAAAAGAATTATTTCTTAGTGGTAGAGCACTTTCCTAGCAAACACATGGTCCTGTGTTCAGTCCCCAAGCACCATTAAAAAAATGTTACTTGTAGCTTCTCTTGTAAAATCATAACTATTATATAAAACATAAGTTCCTGAAAATGTTTCTTCTTAACCGATTGATTTGTGTGAAATATGTGCTCTAACTATATGGATATTTACAGGTCTCGACACAGACGGTTCTCTTACAGCCAGTCTAAATCTCGTTCCAAGTCGCTACCAAGGCGGTCTACCTCAGCACGGCAGTCAAGAACTCCCAGAAGGAATTCTGGTTCGAGAGGACGGTCAAGATCCAAGTCCTTACCAAAAAGGTCCAAGTCTATAGGAAAATCACAATCAAGTTCACCTCAAAAGCAGACTAGCTCAGGAACAAAATCAAGATCACATGGAAGACATTCCGACTCCATAGCAAGATCCCCCTGTAAATCTCCCAAAGGGTATACCAATTCTGAAACGAAAGCACAAACAGCAAAGCATTCTCATTTTCGGTCACATTCCAGATCTCGGAGTTACCGCCATAAAAACAGTTGGTGAAAAACAGAAGAGTACTACATAGTCTTTAATATAAGTTATTATATATCTCGTTATGTTAAATAAAAACTCTTCAAGGCTTACAAAAATTTGAGTTGATATTAGTTACTTCTGGGCATGCAGAAGAAATAGTATCTTTCTAGGTTTAGATTAATAAAGAATTGGTCTCAGTTTAGAGGCCTACACCACAAATTACATATCTCATGTCACCATTTTACAGACCTTTTTAAAATTTTTATTTTATTAGTGCATGTTTATAGTACATGAAATTTACATTCATATTAGGGAGTAGGTGCATGTACATACTGTGATTCTGTTTTACTCTCCTTCCCATCCCCACCCTTTTCCTTCCCTCCATCTTTAGATCCCCTTTCCCAGGGTGTGGACAGGTGATAGGGGGAGACATAAAAAGGTTTATGATGAATCATTTTTTTTACATGGTTACAGAAAGTTACTTCTCAAAGAAAATGGCTAAAATGGAATCAGTTTAGAATTCCACTTACGTATTGAGTATTAGTTATATTAATAACAACTTTACCAAAAATAGTTTTTACTCTAAAGCATTTTTCATGTAAAAAGTAATTATGACTTTATACGTTTGATATCAGTGTCTCTTTTGTGTATTCTTTATGCTTAGGTCAATTCCCAGTGGCTGCTAGTTCAAAAAACAACATTATGAAGTCCCCAAAAGTACATTTATATAGTGATCAAAGATTCAAAGAATATATTGCCTCCTGAGCTCAAAGAAGCTTTTATTTTTATTGACTAGAACAGTATAGATTAGTTGGCATAAAATTATATCCTATACCTTATTAACTTCAAAAAGATGAAAACATTTTTAGAAATACTGGATTTTGAATGGTTTGGCCTGATTCTCTAAAACTTATGGTGTGCACCATTCACTATGCAAAAATACTCATTAAGCCTTACACTCTTCAAGGCTAAATTAGCAAGACAATCAAGTTGGAGCCCAGCCTGGGCAACCTAGTATCTTAGCAAAAACTTGTCACAAAAGTTTTTTAAAAAGGCTGGACATGTAGTACAGTTCAGAGGCCCTGGGTTTAATCCCAGTACTGGAGAAGAAAAAAAATTAATAAAAAGCCTTAATACACTTGAAAAGTAGTACATTTTGTATAAAATAATATTTTACCATTGTCTCTGTATATCGGTTTTCATCTGCTTATTTTTTCTTTTTAGAGCTCTATCTCAGTATTTTAAATACAATGCCTTATTTCTGAGAATATTTAGTACCTTTTATTAAGAAACTCAGAAGTATATCTTCAAGAAATAATTTTACATTATCTGAAATTTGTTATACTTTCTTTTTTTAAAACCAAGTAACTTTAACATAGTTGTTGCTTTTATAATTGTTGTGACTAAGAGTTTCTTTTAAAAATGTGTTTGTAGGGGCTGGGGATTTAGCTCAGCAGCATAAGCGCCTGCTTTGCAAGCGTGCAGTCATGAGTTTGATCTCCGGTACAAAAAAAAAAACAGAGAAATGTGTTCGTAGCCAAGTGTGTTGGCAAACACCTCTAATGCTAGCACTTGGAAAGCAAGTGTATCACTTGGAGTTCAAGGGTAGCTTGGGCTTTATAGTGAGTTCAAGGCCAGCCTAAACTACCTAGTGAGAGCCTGTCTCAAAAACAAAAGTTTTCATAGTTTGTGTTATTCAGAAATTTTAGATTTATGATAGACCAGGGATATTTTTACAGAGCTCTACTTGTGTACCTTATTGAATTATATTACTAAAACTTAAGTTACCAACCCATAGTTTTGATTTATAAATGTTTAAGAAATGTTTTATATCGTTAGTATATAGGGGTCATTGTTTCTACTGTTTGGGATACAAATTTCACTTTTACTTTTCATGGATCTGGGAATCAAACACAGGGCTTTGCCCATGCAAGGCAAGAGCTCTACCACTGAGCCACATCCACAGCCCCAAATTTTGCTTTTTTTTGTATATTAGAATATGCAAGAGAGGGTCAGGCATTTAGCTCAGTGGGCTAAGCGCCTGCCTGGCAAGCACAAGGTTGTGAGTTCAATCCCTGCTACCAAAAAAAAAGAAGAAGAGTATGCAAGAAATAACATTACAAAAAAAAAAAAAATAACATTACAAAAATAACTTATTTGGAAAGCACCATAATTTTTTTTTTTTTTTTTTTTGGTGCTGGGGATCAAACTCATGACCTCGCTCTTGCCAGTTAGGTGCTTACACCACTGAGCTAAACACCCGGCCCAGCAAAATTTATTGTAAAACTACAACCCTGAAGTGTTATAAGTTAGAAAATTATATAGTACTATTGAAAATTTAGATGAGAGTCTGAAGAACTAGTAAAACACATATAAATAAGTAGATTGACACATATACAGTATTCAGTGTAGAACACTTGTCTTTGAAAAACTAGTAAAACACGTATAAATAAATAAGTAGATTCACACATATACAGTATTCAGTGTAGAACACTTGTCTAGCATGGATGCTGGGGTCCTAGGTTTATCTTTGCTTTGCATTCACACATTGTTCTTAGTAAAAAGTTAACAAGGCAGTGTTCCTGAATATATATAATGCCTCCATTTAACTTTGACTTGGTTTTCCATGGTAATCCCTTTCTCAGGAGGATACTGTTTGGTTTGATGGAAAAGCTGAAACTCTGAGCTTTTACTGTGTGCTTGACACTGCTGTGAGTTTCAAGTCATTTACCTGTCTTATCTTTATAAGGTAAATAACTGCAAATCAGGAAACTTGTGATGCAGAGGGTTAAATAACAACCATTGTAACTGGGATCGGGAATACCTGGGCTCCAAAGTGTTCCTGACACATGATTTTTAGGAGCAGCAAAGTCTTGAGAGATAGATCCTTAATACAATATTTTGGAAGAATTGAGAACGTAGGAAAAGAAATACTTGTAGGCTTCAGTGAGAATGTTTCCATGACTCTGGGTGAAAGGTGATTGGCTAGATGTCTGGGAAAATTGTTTTCTGGGATTATCTTTATTTTTGAGGTTCACTTTGTTATAGAATTGTTTCTTTGGCTATTTTAGAGATACTTAGGATAAGACTGTCTATTTATAAAACAAATGGATTTGGTTTGGTTTTTTGAGACAGTGTCTTGCTATGTAGTTCAGGTTGGCCTGGAACTCATTGATCCTCTTGCCTTAGTGTCCCATGTGCTGGGTTTATGTGCAACCACACCTGGCATTAAAGCAAGTAAAATGTTTTTGCTTTAGACATCTGCAATAAATTCCTTTAAAGAGAGAGAATACATGTACTTAGGCACTTCTCAGATTTAGTGCAGGGGTATATCTATCACTGTTTAAGGTCACAGAGGATAAATTTTAAGGGCAAAGAAAGTTAAACATGGTCAATGTAGCTGCTTTTTTTTTCCTTGTGAATAATGGTCAATAATTTTTATGTGGCAGCTAGTATCTTGTAACTGCTAAAAAAAAAAAAGACAATGAACTTGTTGGAAATTTTATTTGGAACTTAATTTTGTGCCATTGGGTTAATTTCTTTTTCAAGTTCATTTAATTTCAGGATTTTGTTATTTGGGGTTTTTGTTTTTGAGACAGGGTCTTGTACGTAATCAAGGCTAGCTTTCACCTCACTGTGTAGCCTAGCCTAGGCTTGGAACTCAGCCCTCCTGCCTCAGCATCCCAAGTGCTGGGATTACATGTGTGCACCACCAGACTGGGCTAGGATATTTTTCTTGGTTTTTTTGGTCTCACAGTGCAGTTCAATCTTGGACGGTGTGTCTCAGGCTGGCTTCAACCTTGCAGCAGTCCTCCTGTCTCAGCCTCCCAAGTGCTGGGATTATAGGCATGCACCATATGCCTGGCTAGGACATTTTTTATTTTTAATGTTTGAGATAATTTGAGTTTTTGTTTTTTGAGACAGGCTCCATATGTAACCTATTTGGCTTCAAAGTCCTCATGCCTCACTGAGTACTGAGGTCAAGCTCCTTGCCACCAGGCCCAGCTGAATGTAACTAACAAATTATTGTATTACAAATAAGAATTGATGCCATTAGGCCACACATGGTGGTGCATCCCTTTAATTGCAGCACTCTAGGAGACTGAGGCAGGAGGACTGCATGTTTGAACTAACTGGGTCAACTCAGCAATTTTGCACAAGTATCTCAAAATAAATAAAAGGGATGAGGATATAGCTCAGTGCAGAGACCACGGGTTCATTTCCCAGGACCACACCACACATACACATACACAAATCATAACTGCCTGTATGCTGATCCCATTGCGAGAGAAAATTAAAGTTTAAATGAAAAGTATTTAGAAATACTTTTACAACCTTGATCTACATTAAAATTTGTAATTTCCAAGATGCCATGATGTATGCCTATATTTCCAGCTACTCCAGAGGCTGAGGTAGGAAAATCAAAAGCTCAAGTCCAGTTTGAGCATCTTAGACCTTATCTCAAATTTTAAAAGGACTGGGGATGTATGTTCTTCAGTGGCAGAATGCTTGCCTAGCACTGGTAAGTCGCTGGATTCAGTCCTTGATACCATGGGTGGTATTAAGTACCATGGATGGATTCAGTCCTTAATCCCATGGGTGGGCATGGAGGTGGTGGTGGTAATGGTGGGGGTGTTCAAGCTCTAAAAATGAAGGGGAGTAGAAAAAAATGTTTAAAGATGCTTATAAAGTTACATAAATCAAGCATAAATACAATTGGGTCAAATACATTTTTCAAAATATAATAGTACCTGTTGAAAGTGTTAAGATTTCTCAACATGTCAAGTTGAAATAGCACAGTAACTAGGACAAGCTGGACAAGGTGGCACATACTTGTAATCCTAGCATGCTGAGGCAGTGAGTTTAAGGCCAGCCTGGAGGACCTGGCAATACTATAAAAAATTATGACATTCCAGGTTTTATTTAAAGATAGCATATGAAGAAAATCTGAATAAAAGATAGAAATATAAGCCAAGCTCACTGACCCATGCTTATAACCTCAGCTGCTCAGGTTGAGGGAGGAAAATTTCAGGTTCAAGACTAGTGTGGGCAGTTTGGTGGGGCACTCTCAGATTTAAAAAGAAAAGGCTTAGGGGCTGGATATTTAGCTCAGCTATGTAAGCGCCTGCTTGGTAAGCACAAAGTTATGAGTTCAATCCCTCATACCAAAAAAAAAAAAAAAAGTGCTTGGGATGTACTGAGCAGAGTACTCGTTTGTCCAACATGCATGGGGCTCTGGATTCAATCCCTAATCTTACAAACTAAGTAGATTATCATAACCCTACAGTTAGGGGTATGCTGGCATTTTGTTCTGGGAAGAGTTGTAGGATTACTCAGCTAGGTGTGGGAGCATATGCCTACAATATCAGCATTGTTGGACTGAGAGGAAGATCAGGGTTCTAGACTAGTCTGGCCAATTTAGCAAGACTGTTTCTCAAAATGGGATGTAGCTCAGTGGTAGAGCACTTGCCTAGTATGTGTGAGTCCCTGGGTTCAATGCCCAGACCCCAGCAATACATAAATGAGTGAATAAATAAATGCTGCAATTAACAAAAAAGGCTGGGGAAGCTGGGCACAGTGGTACATGCCTGTAATCCCAGTCGTCAGGAGGCGAAAGCAAGAGGATCACTATGAGTCCAAGGCCAGTCTGGGCTACATAGTGAGTTCAAGACCAGCTACACAATGAGACCTGTCTCTCAAAAAAAAAAAAAAAAAAAAATTGAAACAGGATGGTAAATGTACCCCAGTCTGAAGGCCCTGGGTTCAATCAGTAACACAAAGTATTCCTGTCTGAACATCTTAAGGTGTTAAGCATTTAGATGCTGAAAATAACAAGCCATCAGAATGTTTACAAAAAGAGAAAAGGCCTTTTGTTACTTTTTTAAAAGCCTGAAAATGAACCAAAAGAGGAGCAACATAACTGGGTTTGACTTAAACCTGAAACTAACCAGATTAACTAGTGCTCAGAATGAGGCAGGAGGATCAGCAGTTCAGGTTGAAGTACATAACAAGACCTTGTCTCAAAAATAAACCGAGAGGGCTGGAGATTCAGCTCAGTAGCATAAGCGCCTGCCTGGCAAGCACAAGGTCATGAGTTTGACCCCCAGGACTGCAAAATAAATAAAATAAATAAATAAATAAATAAACAAACACCCAGAAACACCTTTTACCTGCCATCTCTTTCTCCAAGATTTTAAACTTGTAACAACACATTTGTAATTTGGATTCGACAACTAGTCAGGTTAACAAACTCTTAAATTTTGGAGTAAATGTCTCTAACTCAGGAGTAACTATATATATATAATCAACCTTGGAATAATGCAATTAGTACTGTAGGTGCTTCTCAAGTAAATGATGGGTTACGATCCGATAAACCCACTGAGGTTGAAAATGCATTTAATATACTTCATTTACCAAACCCCATAACTTGGTAACAGCATGCACTGGAATATTAGTTGTTTACCCACATGATCCCAGCATTACAAGGAGAGCCCTATGTTGTATCGATAGCTAGGAAATTAAAATTTGAATCCACCTACTGAATACACAGCAGCTTTCACTCCATGATAAAGCTGAAAATAAGTCAAACCACTCTTAGGAACCATCTCTGATGTATTTAGAAGTACTTTTTTCGAGTTGTAACCTGTTCCTTCCACTTTATTATACCATGAAAAATTTACTGAATCTTCCACATTTATAAAATCATGTGAAAGACTGGAGAAGAAGTATGTCTTTGTCTTTTATAAGTAGGTTAAAAAAAAAAAAAAAAAAACCTCTTGAGAGTTGAGAGGAAATGCATTCTAATTCAATGGTTAATTTGCAATTTGTAGGTAAAATTGTCCATAGAAGGCAGAAGACCAGGTCACTAGTACAAATGCTAAGCCTGGAGAGAACATAGAAAGTATAGGAAGCCAACCTCTTTTTGGCTGCATTTTTATGTTGTATGTATTACTTCTACCAAAGGTGTAGATTCTAGGTATGCCTTTCCACTGAGATGTCCTACAGGCACTTCAAAATTCAACAAAACAAATCAAACAACTTTCCTCTGTAACTCCAATCCCCCTGCCCATTTCCCTAACTGCTTGCTTTGTCCTCCTAGTCCCTTAATTTAAAAGTTGTTCTTTTCCCATCCATTAAGATGCTGCACTTTATCTCTAGAATTTCCCCTCTAAATGTCTCTTCCCTCTGATGTCAAAAGACCCTTTTCCTCTTTTGAGCTACTAAAAATATGCTCAAGTGATGTTTGAAGTATTCTTCCAAACTCATTTTATCCCATTTTTTCAAGTAATTCCCTTCCTCATAAACGTGATGACTTGCCACCCTCACCAAAAAATAATTCAGCATGGCAATTAAGGTCTTTAATGTTCTTACAATATACCTTTCAAATATATCGAATCGTTTCCCATCTTTCAACTGGACATTTTATATCTCTTTATACCCCCACTTGCTCCTTTTTTTTGGGTGGTGGGGTGGGGAACAGGGTCTCAGGCTGGCCTTCAACTGGCGCAGAGCCTCCTACCTCGGCTTTCCGAGTACTGGGATTAGACATGTGCCACCACGTCCAACTGTTCACTTAATCTCTTACCGTTATTTTTTTTTTTTCCAAGACCCAACTCAATGCTGCTCCCAACCCCACCTAGTACTGTGAACTAAGAACATTGACAGAGTTTACATCTCCATTTTTTTTTTTTTTTTGGTACTGGTGCTCAAACTCATGACCTCAGGCGCTTATGCCACTGAGCTAAATCCCTGGCCCCATCCCACACCACCTTTTAAAAATGTTTTTATTCTGAAGCTTAGTGTGGTGTCCCACATCTACAATTCCAGCACTCCTGAGAGGCTAAGGCAGCAGAATCATGGTTTGAGGCCAGCCTAGGCTACATAGTGAGTTCAAGGCCACTCTCACTATACGGTGAGACCCTGTCTCAACAACAACAAAGTTTTTATTTTGAAATAAAGTGTGGCTCAATTTCCCAAGGCTGGGCTTGAATTTGAGCTCTTCCTACCTCAGCCTCCCAGGGTGCTGGGATTACAGACATGTACCAGCACACCTGGCTTACGCTGACTTCCAAATGTTTTAAGTACAAGGCAAAATAAACTGCTGCTGGGTCCAATGGCTCAGGATACCTGTAATCTTAGCTAGTAAGGAGGCTGCGAGACCACAACCCCTGCCCACCCTACAAAAAATTCTGGCAAAGTGTAGAGCATTTGCCCAGCATGCAGGAGGCCCTAGGTCCAATCTTCAGGTTCCAAGTGGAAAAGACAAACCATTTTCCCAAAGCACAGCATCACTGGATCTCCACAGTAGTGCAACATGCTAGCTTTACATCAGTATTTACATTAATACATGGAAAGAGCTGATTATATTGTGCTATGCCCAAAACCCCAATGCTGGACCTAAGAAAATGATTTGCCTAACATTTCAGTCTTTTAGCTTATAAACCACTGCAGAATTTGTATTAAGAGCTGTTAGTTGAAAAGAATGGTTCCTATTAACCTTTAATTTGATCTTTTGCTGCCTTTTCCTTTTCCACCAATAAAGACACAAAATACTTAGCACCAAGATTAATTAAATTAAGAGCAGTTCCTTCCACAATGGTCTCATCAATGGTTGGACAAACTCAGTATCAAAGTGTAAACTCATCTCTAAACTTCAGCATAAGATGGTAATCACATACTGATACTTGTTCTCTAGTGTGCCAATGATGCAATTTTCCTACTCACACTAACAAAGCTTCTATGCCTTTGCAATTAATGAGCCTCCTTTTCCAAACTACTAGTTTAAATGTAGGCATGAAGCTGGGTGACTACTACAGAACACATTGTTTTGCTCATGTAGCCATGAAACAAATATATTGGAGGAAGTGTTAAGAGATTCCAATGAGAAAAATAAAAGGTAGCCTAACAATGGACATTTTAGGAAGACATCATACTCAACTTTTAAATTCACTACAATGTTTTCCTTGCATATGAATCAGCTACAGTGTAGTTCAACCATTTTCACTCTTCAAACTGTAAAACCTGTTTAATTCTAATAGTCTATGTCACTGTCATTCTTTGAAATTTTTTGATGATTCTGAGTGTTAACTCTTAAAGCTGTCTTAATTACAAGGTTGAGAGTTCACCTACATTTCTATATGAAAGTACCAGTTTATCTACATGTTTAAAAAGCCAGCTATATACATAGGATAGCTAAATTTCTCTGCATATGAAAATGACACTTTATAGCTAATATGTGGCAAGGACATGACACAAGATAGCACACCTGACTTTATGAGGCAATGCTCACACACCCTCTTGGCACTGTTCATAAGTCAATAGTGACTCTGAAGTTATGCCCGTAACAGTACTCATTTCCAAACAGCTGGAAAATTGTTTTCCTCTCCTTGTCCATGAAACTGAACATTATAAACTCTGAAACTCAGCTCCAGGTGACATCTTTTTCATCTCCCACCTTACAGCCTTGTATAACTTGAATTTTTTCTTTTTCATATGTCTAAACACTAGCTGGATTACTCAGAAAAACTTTGTTGGGATAGCTATATAACATAAAGCCCACACAAAATTCTATTTTATAATTTCTCAGCTGAAAACACACATACAAATATACATTACTGAGAACAATGTTTGAATGTCAGTACTTTCACAAAGTACAACTATATAAACTGTCTTTTATCTTCAAGTAAGTTTCAGAATCCAAAATCTACATCTAGATTCTTAACATTGTTTTTTTGTTGGTTCAAAAAAAAATAAATCAAGCTGGGTGTGCAACTGTAGTGATCTCAGCTACTTCGGTGGCAAAGGCATCATCCTGAACTCGATGCTGGCCTAAGCACCTGAAGACTCAAGGACTGCAGATGTATCTCAGTGGTTAGAGTGCTTGCCTAGTGTTAAACTGTGGGTTCAATTCCCAGTACTACAGCGAAAAGCAAAACAAAACTCCATCAATGCAAACTTAGTAAACCAAAATGTAAAACCTCTTTGCATTTTGAGACAAGTCCAGGCTGACCTCAATCTTCCAATAACCCTGACTGGCCTCTTAAGAGCTCGGAACTACAGACATGTACCACCATGCCCAAATGAAGTGCCATTTTTTTTTTTTTACTGAAAAATGTGAGTCAAACAGTACTTTATAAAAAAAAATGGTTCAGATGTAAAAATATTTTCTACTCAGGAAGCTGAAACAAGAAGAGGATCTCTAACTGGGAGGCTAGTCTGAACTACTCTTACACAAGACCCTGTATTTAAACAAAAAATTGCAAGATATAAACTAAGACGCCTTGTATTTATCTGTACTCATTTCCATTTGTGAAATGGAGGATTTTTTCTCAGTCATTGCATCTTCTAGCTGGGCATGGTGGTGCACATCTGTAATCCCAGTCCTTGGAACGCTGAGGCACGAAGGTCGTCACTGGAAGTCTAAAGCCAGTCAGGGCTCCACAGTGAGTTCAAGGCTAGCCTGAACTACAGGAGCAGGACTCTGTAATCAAAAAAAAAAAAAACAAAAAACAAAAAACTTGAATCTTCTAAATTTTCTAAGATGCTATTAGCATAAAAAGTCAAAGACAAAGTGAATAAATAGAAAGTTAAAACTCAATCATACAAAATTATCTCTTGGTCACATTCAAACAAGAAACAGTCATACACAAAGAATCAAGACTAGTTTAAAAGGGGGGAGGGTCAAATTATTATTACTTTAAAATTTGATTACAACCAATTCTGTTGGCATTAAAATTAGAGGCGTTTTAAATTTGAATAATGGCTATATACCAAAGCCTACAAATTAAGATTGGTATAAAAATGATAATTTTCCAACAATTACAGATTAAAAGGTGGAAATCAATTAGAGAAACAGACAAACCCCATGTTTACAATGATTGTGCCACAGATTTAAACTTCAGTAGTGCATTAATAAACCGTTCACATTTAGATCTTCACTTTGAGATTTAACAGCTGTTTCTTGAAAAAAATCTCTTAGTACCTTGTGCAAATATATCAGTCTTCCATGTGCCTTAGCACAGTTAAAATTTGTCCACTATATATACAAAACACCTACCACATTGGCAGGGCAAAATACATACTTTCATAACAAAACTATAATGTACCTCTCAAATATGAACAATATACACATAATACATGGTATACAGTATTTACAAAATATAAAATATAATACAAGCTGTATGTAACTCTAAGCTCATCTTTTGCACTCAACTGGTACAAATTTCCACTTCTGTACCTATTTTCTTTTAGAAGAGTCCAGGGATTTGGGGAAAACTATGTTTTACATACATACGGAAATCTAAGTTTGAACTTTTAGGAGCGTTTTTAAATGTACTGCCATCAGCTCCCTATTTTGGATGGAATTTTCAACAGTGCTTCCCATCCAGTGACTAGGTGGCTTTGGAAGAACACTAGGAGAAGGCGGATCACTGAACTTTGCCCCAGCGTAATTTTCCTTTTGGCTCACTTCAGTCAGAAATGCTGATTTCTTCAAATGCGTATTTTTAATGTTTTCAGTGTTTTTAAAAGGCTTTTTTTCCTGCTTCTGAATTCTATCAGGCGAAATAGAATCCTGCCAAAAGTTATTCTCATTCCTTTTTGCAGAGGTGATCTTGGTTAGTGGCAAGTTATATTTGCTTTTCTGTCTGTTTATCTTTGGTTGTTCACACAACGGTATACCATGAACAAGTTGGCCGTGGGGAAGGGCAATTTTCTCCGACTTTCCCATCTTTGATTTTAAAACCTACAAAGATAAGGAACACAAAAGTGAATATAATTTCAAGATAAAAATCACTAATAAGCCTCACATCATGTATTATATTTTTTTTAAAGTTCAGTTTCACTTACTGCTAGATGTCCAAATATGCAGGCCTCTTCTACCAGTACACAACATGAATTGGTTCTACAAAATCAACGACTAAAAAACAACCCAGCTCATCTTCTACAACTGCAAATAAGGGTAGGAAAGTTCTCTTCCAAATAAACACCATATAATAAACATTTCCTGTCTATTCCTTACCATCTGGTTTAATCAATCACTGCCTTTTCCACACTAGAAATGAGGCTGGATTAATAAACAGTTAAAAAGATACTCCACATAACGTTAACAAAGGCAGTTGCTAGCAGAATTTCTGTCTTAAGCTCGATTCTAGAGAAGGTAATCTTACAGTCCAGGAAACAAGTACACAAAGTTCTTTTAGACTATCATTAGGGCCCGGGATATAGCTCAGCAGCAAAGGGCCTGCCTGGCAAGCACAAGGTCTTAAGTTTGAAAACCGGCCTAAAAAAAAAAAAAAAAAAAAAAAAAAAAACTACTATTCCAAGAACCATGGAATTTTTTTCCCACGGGCTCGGTTTGATAAACCTCTATCTCCAACTTGATGCAGTATTATCTCAATAAATTACAGTAATTGTCATGTCATGTTATGAAAGAGTAAGTCACTGAAATTAAAAATCAATAAACTTTTAGCCAGGCGTGGTGGTAGGGCAGGCCTGAAATTCCGGCCCTGTGGGAGGTGGAGACAGATGGCAAATCCGAGCCCAGACAACCTAGGCAACCAAGACTTCCCTCTCAATAAGAAATAAGAAATGGGATGTAGATGAATGGGGACTGAACCCAAGGCCCTGAGTTCAATTCCCATAACCGCCTTAAAAAAACAACCAACCAAAGTAACTATAATCATGCTAAATTTAATTCCGTTGGAAATTTAACCCACTTCATCCAAATTCAATAGAACCGCAACTGGTTAGCAAAACGTCATTTCAACTCTTCATTTATCTTGCGAAAACTTATTCTGAACACAAAACTCCCGGCTATTCAAGAAGCCCAGTCCCGTACACAGAAGCAACTGTTAAATACATTCAGTTCATTCGACAGACTGCACACAAATCCACCGCTTCCGAGGAATGAACCCTTAAGCCTTTGACAACTTGGCAACTTCAAAGTCCCACGAAGTAGGTCACACCCGCGGCGTCCAGAGCCCCAGGGCACCTGACTTCTCAGCAACAGCCAGCCAAGGTGAACTACTCGCTGCCCCCACCAAGCCCCAAAGCGCTGCCTCAGCCCCACTCCGAGCGCCTTGCACCAAGGAGACTCCCGGTCCGTGCCCCTTCGCGGCCACCCCCGCCATCCCCACCACCTTCATGAGCGCAGCGGCGCCCGGCACGTAGCGCGCGCTGACGTCAGCCTCCCGCGGGCCCCGGCCCTCCCCCACCCGGCGCGCGCCCGTTACGCCGAAACCCCCTGGAACGCCGCCAGCCTGCTAAATCGGGGCTGTTGCTGGGGCGCAGCCGCTGCTCTCATTGGCCGGCTCCTGGGAGCCAATCGGCAGTGCCAGCGCATGCCTCCCTTCCCCTCCCCCTGCAAGACCAAGCGAGCGGGCGTCACAGAAACTTCCCTCCCGAGTAAACAGCAGCCCCTCGCCCCGCCCCCACTCTGCCGACCACGGGCCGGGCCCCAACCCCGCGACCCCACGCGGCTCCTACCTCCTTTCTGAGCTGGGCTTGGCCGGGCGCCGCGGACCGCAGCGGCCCGGGCACAAGGCTCACTCCCTCAGTTGGGCTTGCAGACGCTGGGCCCGCGGCCGAGGTGGCGGCTTGGCCCGGGACCGTTCCTGAGCTCCGGCCGCCCTCTAGGTTCGGCCGGTGCTGCTGATACTGGTGGAAGCGACTGGGCAGTTGCCCCGCCGGGTTGGCTCGCACCTTCTTCTTCCGCCGCTTCTTCGGTGCTGCCCGCGGGGCCCCTCCCGCCACGGCAGGGCTGCAGTGGGACAGAGCTGCTGCTGGGGCGCGAGGCTGGGGGGCCAGGCAGGGCCCGTCTCCCCCCAGGAAGTGAGGAAGGAAGAGTGTCGGGGGCAGAGCCCGGGGGTCTGGGATCCGGGGTACAGGCGGCGGAGCCGTGGTCACCATCGGGAGGGCCCCGAAGTAACCGCGGGCAGAAAAGCCAAGCGGCGCAAGACGACCACTCAAGACGAGCGGCTCCCGCTGCGGGACAGAGACGACAGTCATAGTGCTAGGAGTCAGGAGGCTCGGCAGGAAGAAGAGGAAGTGAAGCCCGTGATCACCAGGCGGCGGCGGTTGCTGCTGAGAGCCACGGAGGAACGCAGAACATAACTCGGGCGGAGGCGGCGCAGCAACAAATAGCCCCGCTCAGGGTTCCGAGTGTTGTTATCAGAGGCTCCGCCCCAAGCCCGCCCACCTCTCTGAGGAAGCCCAATCCGAGTGCAACGGGGAAGGCCACGCCCCCTGTCTCCACCTCCATGGCCTCGGGAAGAGAGACACACAAACAAGCAGCTTACTGCAGCTTGGCACAAAGAGCGCGTACTGCGCAGGCGCTGTCAACGGGCGCTTTCGGGAAGAGTGGGTCCCGCGAACAATGAAGTTGGGTGTTGGCCCCGCCTCCTCTGTTCCAGTCTCACTGGGACACAGCGCTTGTCTGGGCCACGCTCGGGCTCCGGGAGAAGGGGAGGCAGGAGAGGCGGGAAGACGAATTAGGGAACATCAAGGCCACGGACGCCTGCTCGGCTACTGACCTTGGAGCAGTATCTGCTTCAACTCAAAAAAAAATTTTTTTTCAAAGAACATTGTAAGAATATCTTCCCTAGCGGTCGTGAGGATCAATCTACATTTAAACTACATAAATTTCTAATGAGGTATTTTTTTCCTCAGGTATTTTTTTTCTCATTTACTCAGTTCAGTAACACTTTTCTAGCCCTAGTGATCGGACTAAGAACTAACGAAGGACTTTTTATGATTGAACTGGCTTCTTAAATGCATAAACGGGCGCTAGGATTATTACCGCCCTCCAGCTTGAAGGATTTTGAGAACTGGGATTTTACAGCGGCGATTTGAGGCAGCAAATGCTTTCCTCGCACAGGTAGAAAGTGAAACTGTGCTGAAACATTTTGTATTTTGTTAGCGAACACTGGGTCGATAGAATTCCCACATGTTCCCTTACTGCATTCTGACAAAACAGTTGTGGCCGTCGTTTATCAAGCATTTGTTTCTGGAGCTGTTCTTGAACATACATTATTTCATTTGAATCTCATAATAACCCTAATGGATAGGTGCTGTACTTTGAACCCCTTTTACAAGGGAGAACGTTAAGACTCACTGAGGCTGGAGAACTTGTCACAGATCATGCAGTAATTTAGCAGCTGAATCCGAACACGGGGTATGGAAGAACGAATTTTAACATGACCTACACAACCTGACACACTGGATTGATAGTTTTTATTTTATTTTTTATTTTTTTGGTACCAGGAATCGAACTCACTATCTTGCACTTGCAAAACAGGCGCTTATGCTGCTGAGCTAAATCCCTGGTCCTTAGTTTTTATTTTTTGCCAGGTTTTATAAGAGCATAATACGCTTCCACTTATCAGAGTCTAATCAGTGTTGTGCAGCTTGGTAGTGGTGATTAGTTGGTATCTAAAAACATGTATGATTGATAATAAAGCTGAATATCCAGAATAATGGATGTCAGCTTTTTATAAACTTTAAATATATTTCATGGTGATGGCTTGCTGGATTTTATCTTTTCTATCTCTTACTTATTTTTGTGTCTGTGACACTCAGTAAATAGTAGGTACTCGAGTTCATTGGACAAGTGGGAATCATACAGTTCCAGAGCTAGAAAAGCTCTTACAAAGCCTTTAATTCAGATCCTCATACATATAAATTTAAGTTTCGAATGCTGTGAGAATTGTGTGGCCAGAGTTGGTGAAGAGAAACACAAAAGGCAGGTGTGGTGGTGGGTACTGGTAATCTTGAAAATTCAAACCTGTCCTGAGTAAACACGGATTTACTAAGACCTTGTCTCAAAATCATGAAATAGAGAAGTGTTTGGGATGTAGTTCAGTGCAAAGGGTCTACAATTTATTGAGGGGAGGAGTGGGAAGAGATTGTGGGATCTCTGGAGTGAGACTGAAGTGTTGTTTTGAGAGATTCTCTTTTTCAAAACACTCGCCAATCAGGTTTTTTGTTTGTTTGTTTGTTTTGAGACAGATCTTACAATGTAGTTCAGACTGGCCTCAAAACTCACTATGTAGTTCAGGTTGAATCCTCCTGCCTCAGCCTCCCAAGGGATAGCATTACAGTCTTATCATTTTATTGTTATTCTAACCCTTCCTTGTCAATAGATTGAATTTGGGTTGGGTTTTGTTTTTTTTTTTTTTTTTTTGGCTTTTTGTTTTGTTTTGTTTTTTTGAGACAGGGTTTCACTCTGCAGTTCAGGCTGGCCTTGAACTCACTTTGTAGCCCAGGATGGTCTTGAACTCCCAGCAACCCTCCTGCCTCAACCTCCTGAGTGCTGGGATTATAGGCATGAGCCACCACACTTGGCCCAATAGGTTCAATTTGGATGAAGCAAATTGCCCTAGAAGTGAGTCATGGACTAAATTAGTACGGTGGACTAAAAGAGGCCTTACCTAGGGCTCTTTTCACTGTATCCCAAAGTCTTGGACTTGGCTTTCTGGGCACAATGTCTGGGAGAATCTTTTAACTTTCATAGAGTTGCTAATGGATTGCCAGCTCAGTGGGATCCTTCGTCAAAGACACCTACCTATTTGTGGGTACCTTTTGCATCAATGCTGGAGTTGATGCATGAGATATAATTTATCATTTTGTGACCTAAAGGGTAGACTTTATGTTAGACCTTGGAATGTGCACTATAAGAAAGGTAGCCTTAGTGTAGACTGGCGCAGCCACTGTGGAAATCAGCATGTAGATTCATCAAAAAACTACAGCTGGGCCAGGTATATAGCTCAGCAGCACAGCACTTTCCTAGCAAGCATGAGGTCCTAAGTTGGATTCCAAGTGTCAAAACAAAACTACAACTAGCAGTTCCATTTGACAAAGCTATTCTCTTTCTAGGTATCTTCCCGAAGGAATTAAAAGCATCATACCACAGCAATATATGCACACCCATGTTTATAGCGCACCCATAGTTCATAGTTTGTAATAGTTAAGTCTTAGAAATAGCCCAAATGCCCAACTGAGAAATCAATAAAGAAGATATGGGTTTTTTAAAAAATAAAACGGAATACTATTCTGCCATAAAGAAGGATAAACTCGAGACATTTCTAGCTAAATGGATGCACCTTGAGACCATATTCAAGTGAAACAAATCGGATTATGTTCAAATATCACATGATTTCTGGTGTGAGAAACTGGAAGTGTAAATAAGAACCAAAATATATAATCGATCTTGGGAAATTGGAAGAAAATATTCAAATGAGGACAGGAACAAGGAAGGGGGGAGGAGGGAGGGAAAGAAGAATCAGGAATAAAAAGAATGGGTTGGGGATTTAGCTCAGTGGCTTAAGTGCCTGCCTGGCGAGCGCAAGGTCGTGAGTTCAATCCCCAGTACCAAAAAAAAAAAAAAAAAAAAAAAAAAAGAATAGGAGGAAAATATGGAAACAAAGCTTTTGTAAAAGAGGAGAGGGCAATGGGAAAAGAAGAATCAAGATATACCATGTACAGGTACAAATTCCATATAATGAATATTATTATGTATATCTAAAATGTACCAATAAAATTTTTAAAAGTTTTTTTAACAGATCAAGATGGGGTGGGGGAGGGATAAAAATAAAGATAGTCTTGCTAGGCATGATTGCATACACTTGTAATCCCAGCATTAGAGAGCCTGAGGCAGGAAGCTCGTGAAAACTTGGACTCTACAGTTAATTCAAGGCCTGTTTAATCTATATAGCAAGACATTGTCTCAATAAATAAATAAATAAATAAATAAATGAAAAAAGAAAGGCATATACCCAGCCGTAGTCCATAGTGGCACATACTTAACCATCTTAGCTAATTGGGAGGAGGATAGTAAATTCAAACCCAGCCTGGGCAACATAAGGAGACCCTCTCTCAAAAGGAAAAAAAAGGAAAGCAGAAAGAAGGAAGGCAAGGTAACCTTGTCACTGTGACTGATCAAGAGTGCTGAGACCTGGCTTCCATGGGAACACAGCTGCAAGGCCTTCAGTGTTGACTGCCTTTTTTATCTCGCCCATGCCTCAGGCTGATGTCAGTCCTAGGCTTAAACTATGCTATTGAAAACCTGCTGGAGTTCTCAGTTCACATGCAGGGCTTCAGAAACTGTTCTGCACATGTGTCCTGGAATTAATAGGTCACACCTGCTTTCCCACCAGTCTTAGTCATACCTTTATCTTCCCACCTCATGTCCTCCTGAGATAGACAGATCCCCAGAATTCTTTCTGGGGTGCTAAAGGAGTGAAGATCTCTGTCTTCATAGAACTACTTCCTGCTGGGACGGGCTGTGCATGCTATCTGCTGGATTATGGCCTCTACCTTGAGGTGGTGTGGCTCTCACTAGGTTGAAAAAACAAAACCTGTTAGAAGACAATGAAGAGGGCTAGGGATTTAGGTCAGTGGCAGGAGGAG
>PVJX010005601.1:0-84086 GCA_004027295.1 Dolichotis patagonum | reverse complement strand
GATTCTGAGAAGCGTCTCATCTAGCTGGTTACCATAAAAACGTCCATATTCCAGAATGGGATAAATTTCTAAGCTATTATCAGTCAACTGTAGCTCAGTGTAAATGAAGCATAGGTCTCACACTGGAAGATGGGCACGGGTGGCAGAGTTCCAGAAGTGGGACACACATCTCCCACCCCAGCCCGGTTTTGCCTCAGGCCACCCCTGCCTACTTTAGCACCTGCCTTTCTTCTGAGAAGTAAATGTCAAAAGTGGTTTTCTTTAAAGGTGACACAGGTATTTAACACCTCAAACAGCTAGAATCCTACTAGACAGTTTTATGATGTGATAATTTACCTCTTACAAGTAAGTACACTTTGCCCAGGTAAGAAATTGACTACTTAAATTTAGGTTTCAGCAAGGAATTCTATTGAAATTATTTCTTCCTTTTTGAAGGCAAATCTGATTGACTTTTTTGGGGTCTGATTTCAAAATTATGTTCCTTTGGGTTTGCTGCGATGGTGAAATGATAGGGCAGTGATTGGCCAAAAAAAAAAAAAAATCAAAATGACTAGAGATTCTTGTGTTTTAAAAATACTAAATGAAGGTTTCAAGCTTTACTTTTCATAGCACAGAGTGAATGTATTAATTTTATCTTTAAAATATTCATGTAAAATATTCCTTTTCTTCTTTTAAAGTGAACATGTACAATTAATATTCCAGAATGTGCTAGTGCTATATTAGGTGCTGGGGTCTCAGTGGGGGTCAAGACAGGATCCTGATGCCTACAGAGCTTCCAGCCCAGGCAGAAGTTTGTAGTCAACATGTGTGTATTCCCGACTGGAAATCATTTTACCCATCATAGGCCTGGATATTGGTTACACAGCTGCCCACACAGCTGGGTCTCTTACCTAGAAGAAAACCCAGGACCTGTATCAAGTCAAGAGCATAATGATCACATTAGTTCATCAGAGAATTTAAAAGAGGATTTAACTTAGGGAATGGTCGGGGGTGGAGGTGACAGGACAGTGACATACTATGAGACTGGGGACTTGAGGATTGACTGCAGGTCCACAGGCAAATGTTATCAGACCCTGTCAGCTGGCTCCCTGGGTGGCTGTGGATTCTTGAACCACTGTGGGGACTGTTTGGTGGAAGCCAGAATGCTGGACACATGTCCTTGTTCCTAGCAATGCTTAACTGAGTAGAGGAGGAGAAGGAGTGAATCCCTGGATTCCCTTTCTTCTGTGCTCCAATCCAGAGTTCTGCCAGCACCGCCACAGAGCAAACCTAGTGCAAGCTGAGAGCTCAAGGTGGTCAGAAGCCACCATTCCTGCACCATTCCCTAGAGGTGGAGAATGGATCTGAGAACAAAGTCCAGTGAAGAATAAACCCCAGCTGTGCTCTGGAGGAATTTCTGCTCAGCTGGATCAGAGCAGGAGCTGCGTGTGAGACGGTTAGGACCTGTCCCTGGGTGATGGTGGGGAGTGGACGGTTAATGGAGGGCAGGTGAGGAATACAGACCAAAGCCATGTGGCATCCATGAGACTCCTTCCCAGACCAAGACTCATGGATTTTCGCTCATGCCTTACACTCAATTCATTTCAGTTCAACTCCTTTTATTTTCTTCACTTTTCCCTCTTGCCTTGCTGAGTATCTCTCTTTTGCATGCAGAGAAAGTCAGTGAATCCACGTGGGTACCAATGTGTCTGTACCAGCTGGCCTGTCAGAGATTCAGAGAAAGAACACCTAACTCAAAGGAAAAAAATGCTAATGGAGGCATTTAAAGGAAACACATTTCGGGCACAAAGGATCTTCCTGGGACCCTCTGTGGCCTCCTGCTTGCCTACTTACTGCAAGAGCCTTTAATAGAGGCCTGATTTATTACATTTTTATGAGTACTCTGGCAAGTTGGGACTAATGACCTCAGCTTAGGGCAGTCCTTCTCAAGGGCCTGTTTAAAAAAAGGAAAAGAAAAAGAGAAAGAAAAAAACAACCCATTGTGGACCCATGCTTTTGTAAAAAAAAATCTATTACAAAAAAGAAATCCTAGGAAATAAATTTAATGGAGAAGGATACACCGAACACAGATTCAAAATTTTTTTTATTGTGTTTAATAGGCACAAAGTGATTCCATTCAACTGCAGTGAAGTTCCTAAATCCTTCCTCTCTATTTACATTTATGTACTTGGGGAAGAGCCAGCGGTTTCTGCCTACCGTGCACACTGTCAGAGCATCCTGCCCCCGGGATTGGCTCTAGGATAGGGAGCTGCTCTGGAGGAAGCTGTTCTGCACCCCTCCAGTTCTGTCCTCTGTGACCTGTGAGTGTCAGGAAGCTGTGCCTAGCGTATAACATAAAGCAGGCTGTGGGAGTCACCAAGAGCCAGGCGCACATGGCTTGGAGGAGGATGCGTGCGGGAGCGAGGTCCTTCTGGTTCTCTCTCTTCTCAGACCTGCGTGTACCATCTGAACTTCAGGGCTTTGCCAGGTCTGCATCTTCATCCCACGGCCTCGATTTTATGATCTTTCGAGGCTGACAACTTGGAAAAGGCAGCAGACATATCTAAAAATGACAGTTATCTTCAGGGAAAGGAAAATGGCAAATATTAGACAAAAAAAAGTATGAAGTAAATTTTTCACCCTGCAGGGCCAAAGAAATCATTAGAGTTATCTGACAGCCACAGTCTCCAGGCGCGGGCCTTGCCCCCGGCTATCTCATTGCTATTTATATGAGCTGGGATGTCTATCTAGTGGCCTGGACTGAAATCATGTGAGATCCATAAGCACTTAGACATGGCCCACAGTGAGAGAAACCACGAAACCCTTCGATCTGTCTCTTTAAAGCCTAGATTCCAAATTATTCCTTGTAGTTTATAATTACTCTTCTCCCAAAATGCACACACACACACACACACACACACACATTTTCCATTTTTCCTCCCAAACCTCCTGTCAAGAAAATTAGAACTGTAAGAGTTAACAACTGTGTTTTTTCCAAAATAGTATAATAGTTACAGAGTAAGTACTGAAATGAAGTGAAATAAAAGTAGCTACTGTTTACAGCAAAGATATCCAAATACATTATGAAGTGGGAAGCTGAGAATCCCTCCATTGCTTATTTTTGACACTTGTGTAAACTTACCAAATTCTTTCTTAAAAGCAAAATTGCCACAATGCACATGCAATGGGAAGTTATATGCACGTCTCCCTGAAGTTAAATGTGTGTCTCTGGCTATATTGTCAAATGCAGTTAGATAGGGAAGCAAGGTTTCCTTCTGGTTGAGAAATAGGTCCTCTCTAATGCCCTTTATTAAAGTTTAAAGGAAGGTTGGATTTGGAGGTGGAGGCACTGGTAGGGAACGACTGAGCTCTCTCGCCGGTGACCTTTAGGTGCCGGTGTGCTGCCCGCAGCACTGTCATTAAACACAGCAGAATGCAGGAATGTTTGTGAAAGAGTGCATTTTTTTAAACTCCCTCACCTGCAAATAAGCCCCTGAATTCATCTTCCGAGATCACTCCATGTGGTTGACATGTCTGTGTGCGCGTGTGTTCCGCGTGAGAGTTTGATCATCATTCTACTGGCAGCAACAATCCTAAGCCGTATGTCAAGGTGTGTATCAAAGAGAAGCTTCACTATATTTCCTTCATATTGTTTTAGCAGTAGATTCTAATCACCAGAACTTAAAAATCTGCTCCCATAATCTTTTGACAAATGTCAAAGTTTCTCCATTTCAGCGTTTAGTGTGATAAAGGAAAAAAAAATCAAAACCCTCCGTGCCTACTGCAATTCTTGCTGCTTCGAGTATCTGCTCTCTCTGAAGATCACATCTTCTTTTTTTTTTTTTGACTAGGTTGTGCATTTAAGACCTGAAAACTGTGACCCCCGTTGCCTAGCAACCGAGAAACTCAGGCCTTAGCGCTGGTGGATGAGATAGGAAAAGGTCAATTAACGTAGCAGCCCTGTCCTTCTCAATATGCTACCGTGGCAGCTATTTTTATTTCTCTATAGCAATATATCATAATAAGTTTTGTAGGTCTTTATACTGTGGTTTTCCCTTTTGAATAAAAGCATAACTAAGACTTGAGGGGATGTCTGATATAACAGAAAATGTAGCCATAAAAAAAAAAAACCCAGAATAGAAATCATCTGACTGCTGAGTACCCTGCCAGGCTGCCTGAGGCAGTTACACATTTCCATTGAGTTATTTTATGATCAGGCCAGTATGTTATTGAAATATTATCTCTTTAGCCTTTCTCATTCTGATAAGAAATGACAGGATCTCAGAACAGTAATACATACAGAGTACAAAATATGGAGCTGCGGACAAAATTCGACCCAGGCAAAAAACATTGGCTTTGGAGAATTTTGATTAAAACTGATTGTCCCTGGGTTGTATTTTTCAAATAAGGCACAGCACACGTCCTAATGTTCAGTTTAATTGTGATGAGAATTTGGAGCCTCTGTCGATGATTGCATTGAGACTGATTATTGAACAACATTCAAGACAAAGTCTGTATTGCTTTTACAAGCTCATTTAAGATGCAGTTTCTTTGGGAAATAATGAAATTGCTGTCATGTTTCAGATGCATAGGTAGGAGCTACACTTGGGATTTGAAGGGTCATTTGCGAGTAGAAAAGGAGAGAGAACTGAGAATATAGAATTTTAAGTTAAATATTTGGAAGGTGGTCGGACTGAGAACTAACTTTGGGAACCATGTGCAATACATATAGCTTTGTTATTTTATTCCCAAACCTTTCTTATGAAAATCCTGACTGTATCACTGTGTGCCTATTGATTCTTTATTGTTGTTTGATATGACAGCCATTTCATATGACTAAAATCAATATGCTTGTATTTATAGTTAGGTGAGGTAGGCACGCACTTTCTTCCTGTGGATGTCGGGAAACCCAGGGTTTGTCCCTTTATCTGTTTCTGGTTAGCTGTGTGACCTTGGGCAAGCTGGACTCTCTTAAGCTCTCTGCATTGCCCCCTGTAGAACAGAGAAATTGTGCTGCATCATTTTGAGCATTTTTTCTCTACGAATCTTCTATCCTCCGCTTCCTTTCCTGTCTCCTACACACATCTAATCACATTTTGTCACACAAAGTCTGCTCTCTGTGGAATTTTGTATACTCTCCGCTTTGTACATGTTAAGACCTTTTGGCCTTCTGACAGATGACATTGGAAGCGACATAAATTCAAGTGTTTCCAATCAGCAGCATTTTTGGGGTTTGCAGAAACTGACCTTCCACAAATCTGAAGTTAGCATTTTCTTCTGTGACCTTACGGGATTCATGATTGTTTTGCTTTTCTCTTCTTTTCTTTCTTTCTTTTTTTTTATAGCATTAATGTAGAAGCAGATGTTGTCTCCCTCCTCACAAATGCTGCACAGTGAATCATCTTAGCCTCTCTGTAAAATTTTAACTTAATGGAGTCCTGGCATTTCTGATGAGACGAGGAACTTAATTTTATAGAACAACCTATTGAACAAGCTGTTCTTGGACATTCCCATCTCAACTAAATGTTAAAAGTATTAAAATTCACATTAGCACCAGAGGAAATTTTGCATGGGTAATCCTTTAATACAGTGTTTTATGGCTCTATTAGCGGCACAGCAGCTGGTGACATGATGAATTTAATCCATTAAAAAATTCAGTAAGAGGTTTAAAAGTCAGCTTTTTAAAACATTATCTTGCTGGAAGGAAAGAGAACTTCTCCTCAGGGCCAGAAGCGGAGTGGCTGCACATGGCAGCAGGTGTAGGAAATGAACCTGAGTGACCAGTTCCCTCACACGCACCCGGGGAAGGACAGAAGGATGCGTGGGGACTCAGGATGCGGGATGGGAAGGCGCTGAGCTGCTGGACATCTCGGCCTCATGTCTCCTCATTCTTCCTTGCTTTTCTAAGAAGGTTTTCTGCCACTGTTTTCCAACGTGGTAACATTTTCATTTGTGCTGACCGATGTTCTTGTGTAATGTCGGAATCATGCTGAGCTTCTGTAGTACCTTCCTCATACTCCTTCCTCATAAGGATTGGAGAAATAAAATTTTCTCACCTCTGATACAAACTACTGCAAAGTAACTGCAGTGAAACCTTTGTGGGGTATCGAGGTGGATGAGGGCAGGGGGCTTAAGTCACATGTGATGGCTCCCTTAAAATAGGGATATACCTAGGAACGGGCTCATGGTTTTAACCACTAGGATTTAAATTCTTCAATAATCTTTCCAAGTTGGGACTTCTTTTCTCAAAAATAAACACAAACAATGACAAAACACCAAAAAAACCCACACCCCAAAATAAAACAGAACCACATCAACAAAAACAGCAACAAAATAAAGCCTCATTTTCTACCCCTGAAAGATTTTACAAATTACTAGGTACCATTACTGGCCTCCAAGTCAGGAGTTTGCTAAAAGAATCCGCTTGTACTATGCTTGTATTTCTGAACCAAAGCAGTACCAAGGCACCTTTTATCAGATTGCCCAATATCTGCAAATGAGTTTGGTACATTGTCAGCCCTTGTGAGTCAGGAAATAGGTACCCTGACCTAATAATGGTTTTTGCCCGAACAACTCATTTATATAATTTCCATGCTCATGTAATGTCACTCATGTCCTATCCTCACTTAGCATAACTTGAAGTAGAAGAATTGCCGTGTCTTGCGGCGCAGCTATTATGGCTCATAAAATGCAAACAAAATCCACTTCCTTTGCCTTGCAGGAGATCACTAATGGTTCTGAACGTGCAAACAAACCACCAGGTTGGACACAGAAACTGCCATTGGATTGTTGAGTATTAAGAATTGGTTTATTTTTCTTTCAACATGAAAGGTTTTATCTTTTTCAAAGGGCACATGCTACCCAGAGAGAAAATCCTGTCCTTCTGTTGCATGGAAGAGAATGTGAACATTCTAAACTTATTATTTTCCTTAATTCTCCCTGAAAAAAAAATTCTACCAAGAGTTTGCTCTTTAATGGAAAGTCTGATGTACATAGGAAAGAGCTGAGGTTGAGAGTGGATGGTTCATAGCTCCAGTGAGACCTGTTTTGATAACATCTAATCCTGTGTTAGAGGCTGATTGATGCGGAAGCACCCCTCCGTCTCCTTTTACAGAGGCGCCTTTCCGGGTGTGCAGTAATGTTTCTTTTTCCAATCTACATGGTTCCTCATGACTGAGCCTGCTCTAAGAAGGGTTATGCAATCTGTGCACTCAACTAATGACACCTTAAAAAAACCCCACCCAACACAAACCCCACAAAAGTATTTCCTAGTTGAAAAAAATGCATAACTGAAATCCAGTCAGGAGTGTTATCCTGACCATACGCTGTACACCATTTCAACGTAGATGTGATTTTCACGAGCAGGAGGGCTTTTGGATGGCTTTAAAGATTTTACAGTGAAGGAGAAAGTGAATGTAAAATAATCAGATCTCTTCCAAGGACGTGAAGATTTTTATAGAATGTAGTACATTATATCTGTTGCTAAAGACTTTTCAAATGAGAGTGATTTGGATTTCTTGATCATTCCATCAATCTCAGTGTTTTCCTAAATTCAGTCACCACAGGACAGCACAGGTTGGACCTATCTGGGTCATGCGATGTGTAATTAGCTAATCCTGGTGTCTGAGAAAACCTCTCATCCTCTCCAAGTTCTCAGTTCCTCCCCCTCCCAGTGAACGTGCGTCTCTCCCCTCCTCGTAAATGAGTATAAATGAGTCATGGTGGCTTCTGTGTGCCGGCCCCACTTCGTGGAATTTTTGACTATAGATTGAGACCTTCTAGCTCTGAAGCCTGTGAGTGTCAAATTCGTATTTTTATTCAATTATTTGAAAAAATAGCCCCAACCAGTAAAATTTAAAACCGTAAAACCTACCTGGTTTGCATATCCTGCGGAACATTTCCCAACAGATGCCCACCACTGACAGATAGCACCTCGTAGCTACGAGGTCCCAAGCTGTTATTATTCCCAAGACGGGTCCTTCTGAGCTCTCTGACCAAGCTGTTGATAAGCAGCACTGGACACCCAGGCCTTCTGTTCTCTGCAGCTTCTGAACTGATGTCTGCCGAGGGAGCCCTCCCCTCGACCCAGCCCTGCCGAGGTGCCACCTAATGTCGCTCGTGTGTCTCTGCCTTAGACCTCTGGTGTCCTCATCTTTCCAAGTCCTATTTCTTTTCTTCTTTGTGTTCCTCCTTCTTCATCTCTCTCTTTCCTTTCTCCTTCCCCTTCCCCTTCTCCTTCTCTTCTGTTACGGCTTAAATGTGATGTGTTCTCCAAAGGCTCATGAGTTGAAGGCCTGGTCCCCAGTGTAGCGGTGTTCAGAGTGGGGTTTAGAGAGGGATTGGACTGTGATGCCATGGACCTCATCGGGATTAGTCCACTGATGAGTTCATAGCTTGCGTGGGCTGTTGGCAGCTCAGTTGGAGGAAATAGGTCATAGGAGCATAACCTGAAGGGTATATCTTGTGCTTGTCCTCTTCCTCTTGTTCTTTTCCCTCTTTCTCTGCTTCCTGGATGTCACAAGGTGAGCATCTGTTCTCTGCCACACCCTTCTGACACAATGGACCACCTCATGGTGGATCCCAAAGCAACCAGGTCAAACACCCATGGCCTGAAGCCTCCAAAACCACAAACCAAATAAATCTGTCCTACTTCGAAGTTGTTTATGTTAGGAATTTTGTCATGGTGATGCCAAGTTGGCTAACACATCTTCCTTCTTGTCATTGTCCTCTTCCTCCTCCTCCTTCCCATTCACTGCTGTGGTCTGAGAGAAGAGGGAGACAGGTTTGGAGATGTGCAAAAGCTGACAGGGCACACACAGCCCTGACGACATGGAAGGCCGCTGTCTCCCTGCTGAGCAGCTAAGGCAAGGGAGGAACTGCAGCTCCCTGGGTGCGCAGTGCAAGGCCACCTGACCAGAAAGCAGATGTGGGGGCTGTTCCCCCTGACCTATGTCCTCACAATCCGCGCGTGTGGGCTCGTCCTCTGCTCCGTGGCTGCTCACACGCGCCCATGCGTTCCTCTGTCCTGCAGCTATCCATCACTCCCTCCTGTGTGCCTGGCCCTCCTGGGCATGTGAGGATGCAGTGAAGAATGAAGCAAAGTATGAAGTGGGTTATGATATGCGGGGATTCTACCCAAAGGGGAGCAGGAGCTAAGACAAACACTTGCTTTCCCAAGGACTGGGAAACTGTGGAGGAGGGGAGAAGAGGAAGTCAGAAGGACTGGGGCCAGCAGCCTCCATTTTTCCTGTGTCAGGCCTGAGAACTTGGGCAGGGGAGGTGGCAGAACCATCAGGGTCTCCTGAGAGGCATGTGGGAGGGTTGAGTGAGGGGTTGCAGTTCAGCTCCCTAAGAACACTGGTGTCACAGAGGTCCCTCAGTGAATCCTCAGCAATCCTGGGAATGCACTGGGTAAGAACAGGACCCAGTCAACAGTCAGTGCTGTATCCTATGCAGTCCTCTAAAATAGGGGATCTCACAAAGGTTACACACACAGGGTCATCTGAGGATGGTGACAGTGACTCAGTAGGTTCACCTGCAGGCTGAGCGTCTGAATTTATGGCTGGCAAATGGGAGAGGCTGGGTCATGATTCGTATTTTAGAATAACAAGTCTTCAGGGTTTCTTTCTGTCTCTTAGTCTAGCCAAGACCTTTCTCCTAACCCCATTTTGTCTGACAGGCATCTATTGACTTGCAATACCATGATGAGAGCTTCTGAATCTGGTGTTGGCCTCGTGGTGTTTCACTGCATTTCCAATGACGAGTTCCACAGGCTGTGCGTAGAGTGGGGGGCATGGAGCATGTAAGAGTGCCCTGGAAATCTAGGGTGCAGGTTGTGTTTTGGAGGAATCTCTCCCACACAGTGGCCCGCATGGCATAGGAAGCTTGTTGAGTCCTCATTAAGAGATGGACTCTGTTGCTCCCCTTGGACCTGTGTCTGTGAGGCAGTCTTGACTGTAGAGCAGAGAGCGTGGTGGAAGTTTGATCTGTGATGTGAGGCCGTGGAAAGGGACTCAGCTTCCCTCTGCTCTGCCTCAGGAGAATTGCTCTGAGCCTTTAGTCACCATGTGAGAAATATGGCTACCTGAACCTAGGGAGGGAGAGAGAAAGGGAGAGAGAGAGAGAGAGAGAGAGAGAGAGAGAGAGAGAAAGAGAGAGAGAAAGAGAGCCAGCTTTAATGAACCCCAGCTGTTCCTACACATAGCTCAGTTGACTCTTTCCAGCCCAACCCTAAACAGGATTGGAAGGTCCCTAAGACAAGCTCAGCTCTTTGGCCCAGTCACAGACTCACTGCAGCTCTGGTAAAAACCTCTCATGAGAAGCATCTAGATGAGCCCACTTAATTCCCAGATTTATTTACAAAATAAGTGGCTTGTTTTGACACCATTTCAAGTAGGTTTTTAGCACAGCACTTGATGTTATTATGGTTTGGCACTAAAATGTTCCCTTCCAAATCTCATGTATTTGGATACAGGTTGGCTCATGAATTGGTGGATGTATCCATCGATAAGTTTAGTAGCTGTAGATTCTGTTAGGAGGGGGGTCTTATTGGCGGTATTTTCCAGTAGATGGAGTCCTCATTTTTTTGTAGTCAGGGGTATGACCTGAAAGGGTGCCTTCTTGTCTCTGTCTCCTTCTCTCTTTCTCTGCTTCTAGGCTGTTACAGGATGAGCAGATGGTGACTGCCTGACCCTACCACCATGATGCTTCTACCTTGGAACTAGTCAACCATGGACAGAACCCACTGAAACTGTGAGCCAAAATAAACATCTCCTTCAGTTTTCAGCCAACAGGTATTTTATCCTAACAGTGGACAAGTGATTGAGACAGATAACCTTGAAAGTCCAAATAAAAATTAACCAGATTGAGGACTTGCCTGTTAAATTTCCACTTAGCACCAAAGAAGTACTTGGTCAACCTTTAAGTTTAGATTAAAATAATTGGATTCCTTGATAATGGCCATTCTTTCTGGAGGAAGATGAATTAACAGTGTTGCTTTAAAATGTGATTTCTTTTTCTTTTGGTATTGGGGATCGAATTCACAACCTCACAAGGCCAGCACTTGTGCTGCTGAGCTACACCCCTGGCTAAAATGTGTTTTTCTTAATAGGAACATAAACATTATGTACTGCAAACTACCAAAAAAAGGGGCAAAGAGGTAAAGATATGAGTGGGGGGACAAGAAAGAGGGTGAAAATGAATTAAGATTTATTATGTACTTGTACCAATTCCCTACAAGGACTGTCAATATTATATACTATAAACATGTATTAAGAAAAATAAACAAATTGCTGTTAGAATTTTCTAGTACATGGAGTCCTCTTTGTCTGAAGTCAGTGTGCAAAGTTTAGTATCCCCCCCTTCCCCAGTCTTCATACCCTTCCAAGGAAAAAGCTGTATTCTGTAATGCCAGATGACACATGCTGATAAACAAACAGACACCCATTAAAATGAATGACTGTCAAAAATTTCCCATGCTTATTTGTTATTAACGGCTGAGAATGTGAAGGTGCAATTCAAATAGTTTATTATTGTTGTAGGTTTGTAGCAATATATTACAGTTTACGCCTTGGCTTGGAAGTTGATTACAAGTTTTATGAGACTCAGTGCCTGTTATTGGCAATCCTGATGTTTTCTTTTTCTCTGTAACATGTCAGAGACAATTGATTTATATGTAGTAAATTATTTTTTAGATTATACATTTCAATAAAAAAATTAAAGAAGAAAGTATAGAGGAGGAGGTGGAAAGAGGATAATGGAGGCTATGTCAGTCACCATGCAGGATGTTAAAGTATATTAATAATCCGCATGTATCTGACGGAATTCATTTAGAGAACATTTTATATTCTTTGTGACACACAAAACAGCAAGTCATCAGAGACTTTTTATAAACACAGGTGGTGCTTATTAACTGAGAAATAAAAATTTTACACTCCTGATGATTAGCCTAGGCAAGTTTTCATGTGTTCCTGCTCTTTTGGGAGATGATTTTTATTTTCCTTCCTATTTTTTCCCTCTCAATTCTGATTACTTTCATTCTATATGAACAGCTTGAGTTAGTGGTGCAGTGATACCTAAAATATCTCTGATGGATTTTGGGGGGAAGATATTAGCAACGTATTTTACAATGATCATCGTAATAAAACACACCATGCTATAAGGTTTAAGAATCATGGCCATGTAGCTACAATGCAGCTAAGCAGGAACTTCATGTGTGAACAGAAAATCAGGATTTCTGTCTACAAATAATTGGCTAAAAAGGACCAATTCAATTTCTCTGTTTTATTTGTGCTTGTTATAGATTACTTAGATGATTTTTAAAAAATATTGCTCGAGTCAATTCATTGTGATTGTGTCAGTACACAACCCCAACCAACCAGCAACAAGAGCAACAACAAAATTAAGAGGATGCTATACATACAGTGAAAATTTACAGAAACACGAAGTTCATCCCAATGAGAGTGAGTGTGGTTGGTTTTGTTGTAGTATACACACCCTTTGAGGAAGCAAGAGATGGCAGAAATAATTTTTGACAAAGGAGGCAACACATCTTAGAAATTTCTAGAAGGAAAAACTGGCAGTGTAAGGAGCCATGAATTTAAGCCTTGCAGTGCAGCAAAATTGAGAAGCATCTGTGAGTGTTTGAAGTCATGTACAGAGATAGTGGCTTGGAGACACTGGAGGACACTGGAAAGGGTTGGATCAGGGACAGTCAGAACAGAAATCTGAATTTAACGTACCATGCAGAGATGGCGTGCAGAGCAATCTTCAGGTGTAGGAATTCTTTCTGAATAAAATTTACTTTTTACAACTCTTTGCAGCATTTCCATTTCCTTCTAAGTTGCTGTAGAAATAATGTACATGAGCAGATTGGTATGCATAAATATGAACAAGTAAAATATTTCTTTAGTTAAACATTATCTGTCATCTGTCTATCAATCTATCAATCTATTGATCCTCTACCCTATGTCACAGAACATGATACACAAGTGATGAGATAGTTCTTAGAGAAAAATAAATTATGTAAAAAGTAAGTGTGTGAATCAATATGGGGAACTGAGGGTAGGAATAATTGAGAAGCAGAGCCTGGATTGTTGGTCCTGGCTATTGGAGGGTGTCTCCCAAGGTGAGGGGTCTCAGAGTAAGGTGAGAGCAAAGGACTCTATGCGCTGTGCATAGTTTAGCAACAGACACCACACAATGGTGTCTGGAAAGCGATCAGTACCTGTAGTCCCTCAGTGGAAGGCTCAAAACTCAGTGTGGATCATTACAGCTTGGAGGAGATCTCTGAAAACTTTTACCTCTGGATTTTGGATCAATGCTTCTACTATCAGAACCTGGCCCACCTGCCTGGGGAGCTGCTGAGACTTTTTAATCACTGTGCTGAGTCTTCCTTGGCTGACACTGAATGATAAGCTAGAGGATGGTAGGGGAGGAATAAGAAATGCCTGCTAATGGAGGCTTGAGCCTTTTTGTTTTCAGTTTATTATCAGCTATATATGGATTTAAATAATTATCATGAAGAAGAATGTTAAGAAAACATCATTTGGAGTTTGAGATTTAGACCCAAGATTGACATGAAAAGTCCCAGAGAAGGCAAAGCCACAGAAGAGGAGAAACTCCAAGTCTGTGTAACAAATCTGTCCAAATTTCTGGATAGCCTCAGCACAATACATTTGGGGGACAGACTTCAAGCAGCCCAAAAGAGCTAAGAGAATGAAACTGAAGTTTCATAATTTATGTTTGAATTGAGCCAGTTAATCACCTGATCAAAGATTCACTTCACAGAGATGAACAGAATTCTTAATTTCTATAATAAAGCACCCCAATATTCAGAATATAATCTTAAACTACTAAACACACAAAGAAAAATTTTAAAAATGTAATTCCCACTTAAGGAAGAAAGAAATCAAATGGTGTGTGAGGTCCAAATGATTCAGATGTTGGTATTAGCAAACAAAGTTTTTAAAATAGTTATTAAGAATTACTGCTCAATGGTATAGAGGAAAATATACTTGAAATGAATGAAAGTATAAGAAATCTCAGCAGAGAATCTTGAACTATTAAAAAAACCAGGAATAATTATATAATTCTTTTTATAACATTTTAAATATTGTTATTTAAAATTTATTTTAAAAATTTAAAATGTTAAAAATTACTATATGTCCTTGACAACATACTGGACATGATGGAACAAAGTAATTAATCTTAAAATTATGCAATCTATAGGACAAAGTAGTCATAATTTCAACAAAAACTGTCCTAAAAATCACATTAAACTATGGCAAACATCAAGCCATCTAATATAAGTACAGTTCTGAATTCCAGAAAGAAAAGAGAAAAATGGAAAGAAAAGATCTCTGAAGTAGAACCAATATATTAAGAAAATATATAAACCAGCCAAAGAAAGACTTTATACATATATAGGTACAACATTTGGTGCAATCATTGATTTTTTTCATCAATAATTCTGGAGACAAGGGAGAAATGGAATAACTTCTTTAAAGTTCTGAAAGAAAAACAAACAAAAAAAAACCCCCTGTCAACCCCAAATTCTATATTCATTGAAAATATTCCTTTAAATGAAGGCAAATAAAAGCATTTTCAAATAAAAACAATCAAGAGAATTTGTCAACAGCAGACCTGCACTGGAAACACTGATGAAGTTCTTCTGACTGAAAGTAAACAATACCAGATGGAAATTTATATTTTTCAGGAAAGAATGAAAAACATTAGAGATGGTAAATATCCAGGTAAATATAAAAGAATTTTTCCTTTCTTATTTTATTTCAAAGTACATATGCCTATTTAAAGCAATAATTATACAATTTTCTTGTGAGCGGTATATGTTCCATGTAGATGTAATACACATGTCAACAATAGCATAAAGGAAAGAGAGAAGTACAACACTGATTACAAAAATACTGAAAAATTAAGGGTGCATATTGTAGTACCTATAACATTCACTTAAAATATGTAAAACAGTAAAGCAGAAAAGCTGACATATAAATTAAAATGGAACCTAAAAAAACCAAAGAATTTAAAATAAGGCAAGAAAAGAGAAAATGCATATCAAAAACCAAAGCAGACAGATAGCAAATAAATAATAAATGATATCTTGGCCTAATTTCAAGCATATCATTAGTGCATTAAATATTAGTGGACTAAATACATTGATTAAAGGGCAGAGATGATCAGACTGGATAATAAGCTAGACCTAACTATGCATTATTTACAAAAATGTTCTTTACATCTAAAGACATAGGTAGACCAAAAGAAATGGATAGAAAAAATTCCAAATAGTACAAATAGTATCAAATAAATATATTAAATAAAACAGATCTCAAGACAAAGAACATTACCAGAGATAAAGACATTTTATAATGGTGAAAAATTAGTCAGGAAGAGGTAACAATCATTAACATGTGTAAATCTAACAGCTATTTCAAAATGTATTAAAATTAGTCAATTAGTGAAGTCCATAAAATCTTGAGACTGTAACTTGCCTTTATTGACATACAATCAATAAAATAACTAGATATAAAAATTTAAAAAGTCATAAAATATTAGTACAACTTTATCAATAATTTTGACTTAGTTGATGTTTACAGAATAAATGAGAAATCCAGAATTCATATTTTCAAACATATACAGTGTTGCAAAATACAGATTCTAGATTGAGGCTGGGGCCTGGAGGCCTTAATGGTCCCCTGATGTTGTGATAATCCAGGACAAGATCCTCGTTAGTTTAAGATCACCACCACCTGAGTCATCTGATAATCCTTTTACCATTTTCCTCAATGTAAATGTGATCAATAAACACCAAAATTCTGGCTGCTTCATGACTGTTTGTTCCTTATGAACAACTGGTCAACCCAGATCCTTGTTGCACTGCCATTTTATCTCCTTCTCTCTCTTTTTGCTATGCATGTGCGATAATTCATGGCAGGAGACTGGAGCCCACTGCAGTGGTCACTGATAATACAGTATGATTAACATTATAACATAAAATCCAGCATATGCTGTATGTACAAATTTCAACAAGTTTATATTAATCGAAGTTATATAATTCTCCAGTGTGTTCTCTAATTACAATGAAATTACGTTAAAAATAAACTATTTATAGGAATGCTAAATATTTGTAAGTTAATAAATACACTTATAAGTAATCCAGAGGTCAAAGAAGAAATCACAAAGGCATTATAAAACATTTTTAACTCCATAATCATGAAAGTGAAATAGAATAACATTTGTTTGATACAGATAAAGCAGGCTTAGAAGGAGATTTATAGATTTGAATGCTCATGTTAAAATTTGTATGAGAATCAAGGAAATAAAGGTACAACTACTTCAATGAATAACAGACTAGAAAGACCTGTACTTTCTGATTTTAAGACTTACCATATGTCTCTAATTCTCAAGCCAGCCTGCTATTCACAGAACAGCTAGACAGATCAATGGAACAGAATAGGGGCCAGGAGTAGACTTGTGCATCTGGATGAAGTTTATACAGGAATTCCTGCTCCTATCCTATTCTTTCAGCTTCTCTGTGAGTCAGAAACAATATCTGAATGGAAAATTAAAAAGATGAGTAAAAAAGTGTTAAATGAGTCGAACACAAACACACCGGAGTAGATGCTGCTCAAATATTAACTGAATGGGGCAGAAAAAATTGTACAATCACTGTGTTTTTAAAAACCAATTGTTCTGAAATGTAAAATATTCCTACAGAATCATCTGTAATTCTTTTCTTCCATTTAAAGAAAACTTTGCCAATTACAGCCAAGAGTTCATGCTTTAATGTGTAATGAGTATGTCTATTAAAATCTGAAAGCATACACATTTTAAAAATTAAGACCCAACAGACTACTTGGAAAAATTCTTACATAAAAATGAAAATAAATATGTAATTACAGATGGCAACAAATGCTGTGACTGTCCAGTCATATGAGGCCCAATCTTGCAATTCAGAGCTTGTGAATGTCCAACCTTGACTTACGCTTCTCGGTGGCACACTCCAAGTAACAGAAAAAGAGAAATGACTGTAATTATTTTATAAAAAGAATTATTTTTAAAATGCTTTAAAAAGAAATAGAAATACTCATGTGCTGGATTATTTTGACGCATATTTTTTCAAATTTTCAAGTCAAAGCACAGTCCTATTGCTAAACTGATGATTCTGAAGATAGAAAACTTTTGAGTTTCTTTTTATAAAAATTATTAAAAATTTGATACCCAAATTTGAAAAAGGAAAATCTCCATTGGATTTATTTTCCTGAATATTCTTAACTGAATGAAAACTCTCTACAATCAAAAGGCAGTCATTTATTCAACGGGTAAGAGCAAGAGAACTTGCCATTCAAACTGAGAGCAAACATGAATGTTTGCTATCTTCACTGTCAATTTACATTGTCCTTAAAGTTCTAGCCATTAAAATTAAGACAAAAAGAGGCCAGAAGGGGTAATATGTTTGCTAGTGAGGAAACAAAAATGACATGATAGTCTATCTAGAGGTTGCAAGAGAGCAACTGTAACATTATCAAAGGTTAGTTGATTGATTATTTAACAACTGGCTCTTACAACAAGGAGACCCTGAATCTAATAGATTAAATAACACAGCAATTTACTTCTAATGCCCACAATGGATCAGAGATGAAACATCAAGAATTCTGGAACTGTTCTGCCTTAAGTGCTGATTTAGAGACCCTGTTCTTCTATCTTCCTATCTACAGTCCTCGAGGATGGGCGATCGCAAACATTTTGCTATGGATCACAAAGTAAGTATTTTAGGCTTTTTAGTGCATATTCTTTCTGCCATGTACCACCCTCCTTTTATTCCTTCTGTCGTTTTGCAACCACTTAAAAATGTAAAACCATTCTTAGATCATGGGCCGTATAAAATCAAGATACTCGTCTCATTTGGTCTACAGACTGTAGTTTACTAACGCTTGTTCTAGTGTTACTTCCTTGTGGTTGAAGATGATTCATCTGATATCTGTGTTCCAAAACAAAACAAACACTTCATTTTGGAGATGACTTAGAAGTTGCAAATTTCACTTTTATTAATAGCCCATTAGCCAAATATAGTCACTGCCTAGCTGGTCAATATAAGAATATCTTCCTGCATATCAGTAATTGCATTTAGAAAATACAATGAAAAACTGATCTTTTACAATAACAAAATATCTCTAATAACTTCCTAAGAATTTTTGGAATACAAATATTCATAGTATATCTAAAGATAATTTAAAAAATATAAGAAGGAAAGGAAACATTAGCCGACTGGAGGAAAGACAAAACTGTTAAAAAATGCCCCCTAGAACCTTTTAAAAACATACATCAAATTTCCTTAATTGATCAGTTTAGTACAATTCTAGCAAAAATTGCAACAAGATTACTCTGCAGGTTGGATAATGTAATTTTGAAATGTGCCTGAAAAAATAAGAGAAAACTAAGCCCCCCAGAATAGTTGGAAATAAATGAAATGAGAGAGAATTTAGTTTTCCAGATAATAAGCTGTGAAAACCATCAGTCAAAAGGGGCTCAAGAGAAAGAATATAACTGTGTGATGGTTTGTCTTGATTGTCAACTTGGTGGTACTGAGAAACTACACACTGACGAGGTACCTGTCTGGGCACATCTGTGAGTGTATTTCCAGAGATGACTGGAAGGTGGGCCAGGACACTGATGGGGGACACACGCACCAAATGTGGGTGGCACCTTCCAATAAGGTGGGTTGGACAGAAGAAAGAGGCAGCCCCTATCAAGACTATCTGGCTCTTTCCTTCTCTTCATTTTCCTGCTGCCAAGAGCAGCTTTTCTATGCCACACTGTTGTTTCATGATGTTCCTGCCTGGCCACAGGCCTAAAAAAATAGAGCCAGCTTAACCATGGACTGAAGCCTCTGAAGCCACGGTCCAAAATAAACCTTTTCTTTATAAAGTTAATTTTCTCAGGTGTTTTGCCACAGTGATAGAAAACTGACTAACACAGGACAGAAGAGGGAAAGTTCATGGCTTCCTTTAGCAGTTTTTAGGTTTTGGGATTTTGGGAACTAGAAGGTGCTAGTTCAGTGATGGGGAACCTGTCAGTGATGCAAATAACCCGCTGTGGCACACATGCTGTGGGCTCACCGCCACTGTCCTGGCTCAACCACTTTCCATGTGACCTTAAGCAAGTTATATAATTAATTGGAGTGCCTACTTTGCCATAAAACTAAGCCACTGTTACACAATTTATAGGGTTTAATTAAGGATTAGAATTTGTTCTTCACCAATTCTCTACACCTCTGTAAATTCTTAGAGTGAAGGATTTCATTTACCTAGAATAGTAATGAACCCAGCATTCCTAATATGCACATCAACTATGAGGGTGATTTATGCCATTGCTACTGATGATGACAATGACATACATGGGGAGGAAGAAGAGAGGGAGAAGGAAGAGAACTGATAAATGGGCGTGACTTTCTTTTAACATACAATGGAACTTCACAAGGTAGTTTAAGAAATAGTTGTCAGTTTGGGTAAAGAAATCTGCCCTGAATTTTTAGTTCTATTTCTAGCCAGATTACTGGAAATGTTACTTAATATCTCTGTGTCTATCCTTTGGCCTTGTCAAAATTCAGATAGTGACATTTAATTTTCATGAGGACGATGATGATAACGAGGAAGAGAATAATATTTTATTGGTCCCTTACACTGTTTCAGGCACAAACTGTTTATTGGACATTAAATCATTTGGTTCTTCACACAGAGTCTAAGAGGTAGGTACCATCATCACTGTGGGTATAATTTGCATTTTAGAAATGAGGAAACAGAGGTAAATTTTTATTTTTGCCCAAAGTCACTGGCAGTTATTCTTGGCATCAGGCCCAGAGCTGGGGTAGCTCTTTACTACTAGGGTGATACGTGAATAAATGTCCAGCAGTAGATTTTTACTTGGTAGAGGTAATAAATGACAACACAGGTAATGAATAATAAATAATAAATGGATGCATATGGATTAGAATAGGTGGGTAGGAATCTAGATTCTTTCATGACTGATACAGTAAATACAGACTGTACATTGTGATCAAACTGTGTTGTACTGCATGGTGTTTATTCAAAGAAAAGACAGTTTAAATCATCAGTGAGTTCTTGAGGTTAGACACTATGTTTGGTTTGCAAAACTCTAAGGACAATGCTTGTCACTGGGTAAATTTTCACTAAATGGGTCTATGGATGTGGTTCATCATGTGACCAAAGGTCTAGACCAGTGCCCAGCCATACATATTTATCTATTGAATGAATGCTATAGCATATTTCTAAATTTCACAGCGTTTGAAGTCCCTAGATTTCCTCAGGGGTTATCATTATAAGGCCATGAAAGATACTCCACTCTGAAAAATTTTGTCCTAAATCTATGTTTGTCTATGACACAGATTTCTCACATAAATTTGGTGTAGAGCTACTGGATTTGTAAGGGGTTAGAGCAGTCTGCAATAAAGGAGGTGAAACCTTAATTCCCTTTGAATCAAAAGCATGGCTTGAATATTTAGGCATGGTGGCTCATTATTTCTCAAAAAGCTGGCTTAAATGTTTTATTTTAGATAAGCATTATAACCAGTTTCACAAATGTAGTGAAGTATTTTAGCAAAACTCAATGATTTCAAAGGGAGCATATATTGTACTGCAGTATTTCCAGTATGACTGTTAACAATTGTGAATCAGAAATGTTTAACTTGAGACAATGAAGATAGCAATGCTGTTTTATAAGGGTTTTATGTATTTATAAATGCTTAATCTTTGCTGAAAATTTTGGCTAGAAATCTCTTTATGATTATAGTGAAATGTTTCAGAAGAACAGTTCTGTATTGGGGTGGACTAAATGACTTGCTGGGTGAAAATAAAACTACTACAAGATAGAAACTGTGGAGCATATCTGTAACTCCAACATTCTTTAAGGCTGAAGCAGGACAATCACAACTTCGAACATAGACCTGGCAATTTAGCAAACTCTTATCTTAAAATACATAATAATGGAGAGCTGGGGATGTAGTTCAGGGCAAAGGCCCCAGGGTTCCATCACCAGTACCAAGAACAAAAACAAAAACCCCCACCACTCGAGAGATGTGTTTAAATATTGTGCTTCAATACAAGTGTTTTTTTTCTTTAGTGCAGACAGTGCATATATTTAAAAAACTGGGATTTTGATTTCCAGAACATCCTTGTGCTGCTTTAGATTTCTTTATCTATAGCTATAGGGAAATGGGGCATCCATGAAAGGTGAGGAAGATCCTACTTTATCATCTAGTGGAGAGATGGATCCTTAAAAATGACAGCAGTAATAGCGTGTGTGTGTGTGTGTGTGTGTGTGACAGTCGAGAGAGTGAGAGAGAAATATAATTTTTCCCTTTCTATGTGAGCTTCCAGTAGCATCCTAAAATATCTCTGTGAGACCTCAATTTATTGAAGCTACTGGAGACAAGCGACGAGATGGTGAGACTGTTAATAATTACGATATGCAGCCTTACTGGGGTCGTGGGCCTGGTGAATTTCTTTCCAAAGGAAGATGGGAAGGAGAGCAAGAAGGGTGAGTCCAGCCAGTCCAGCCCCTCATTTTCCAGCTAACTGGGAGCTGTTTATGACAAATGTCTCTGTCTCTATCAAGGGCATTTCTTCTATTTAACAAGCAGGCAGGAAACAGACATGGCTCAAGTACAGGGTTTAGTTTGCAGTGAGCCACAAATCACATTCCATTTATCAGGCCCTACAAATGACAGGATGTCATCGAATCCCTGGAGAGCCATATTCATTAAAAAGAAATCTTAAGTAATTACAACAATTAATTGACTTGAAACAGTTTCTGGTGGATAAGGTTTACATAATTCATTTGCCAGACAAAACAAGCCTGGTCGAATCTGGGAACATGTTACTTAGGACGCCCCTCTATCTGACAAGGTACCTTCATGAAACATGTTTATTAATTGGGGTGGGTTTTTTTCCTTCAAAGAATAATTTGTAAAGTGAGAAATGGAAAACCGACAAGGTCTTATGAACTATTCTGAGTCCACAAAATGCTTCTGCAGAACCTCTTTATTTTCTAATAATACTAAAACTGATAAATGAGAATGAAAATGGAATCTGTTAATTGGGATCCCTCTGAGTTTGTGTTTTGGAGGAGAATTAGGTGACCCCAAGCAAAATTCCTCCCCCAAATTAATAGATTATTTAGGACAAAATCAAGATCTGTTCAAGAACCCTTAGCCCTCACCTAATGTGCATGAACAATTACTCTTGTCAAATTAGGATTTTGTCAACATTATCAGCCATTATTCATGAACATTTTTTAGCTCTATCGCTTCTAAGATAGAGGGCTTGTGATTAAATTTGGAGTGGGATATCACTGGAGAGCTATAGCAAATGATTTCATTTATGGGCTGTGAAAGATAATTTTTTGCTTACTTTGTACAACAAAACAGGACCACAGTATCAAGCTTTTGCTATGTCAGCACCTGTATTTGGAGAAGTGACTTAGAAAAACCCACATAGCAGGGGACCATCTTCTCATAGAGTTCCCATGTACCTTAGTGGGTGGTAGGAGAATGAATGATGGTAAGGAAAACAAAATCACAAAAATCATATGCTATAGAATATTTGAGATTGCTGTATCTTTTTTTGATTCATGTTTTATCACATTTGTTGATTTTTCTTTCACTCATTAGGCTTTTCTTATTTTTAGAATTAAAATTTTTAGCTGATAAAGACTAAAAAATTATGCATATTGACTCCATCCCCCTCATCTTCCCTGTGGCACTCATTGGGCTATCATACATTGTTGGAATCTAGATTTCCCATGAAAAGTTGCAGTTGAGTTTTATCCATCTAACAAGTTTTACTGATCACTGAAATCTGGAGCTGTAAAATGACTAATGTTTCCCCAAATTTGTATTTTCTTGAATTTCTTCTTGGCTATACAGATTTTTAGTGTTCATTCTATTTTTCAAGTCTATCATTACCACCTGGCTTAAAAAAACAACTTCTATCTCTTTGTTGAGATTTTCCAATGGTTGATTTGTTTTAAGAAGATCTGTAATGGGTTGTTGAAGTGGTTTTATGATGGCTGATCTCTAATTCTTGGAAATATTTCCAACATTAAAGGTGTCAGGCATTGTCATGTGTTGGTTGTCTTATCTCACTTGTGATTTTTTTGGAATGACAGGTAATCTTCCATTGTATTCTGGACCGTTTGGCCATATGGAAAGGGACTCTGGGTTTCATTTAAATGTTTTACTTTATTTATTTATTTTATTTAACTTTCTTCCCTTCCCTCCTCTTCTTTTTATCAGTACTGGTGATTAAACCCCGAGCCTTCTCACTGTGGTACATTTGCTTTTCTCCTCCCCCCTGCATTTTAATTTTATCTTTTGGAGACAGTGTCTCACTAAATTATTACATTGCCTAGGCAGAGCTCAAACGCATGATCCTTTGGCCTCAACCCCGAGTGTGGGGTTACAGATGTGCACCCCGACACCCAGCTTAAACCGTTTACTACAGCAGGCAGTCATTCCATACAGGTTAGTTCCCAGGACCTTGCCTAGTTTTTAAGGCTCTGGTTTCTGAGCCTTTGTTTAATTTTTTGGGTATATGGAACCCGTAACGGGCTCCATGGCGCCTCCTGGGGGCTTGCTGAGTGGCTTAGGGGCTTCACCAGCTGAGCCCCCTGCGCTGTGTACCTTGGAAAGGGACCAAGAGTTTTCATTGGGGCAAGAGAGTGAGCTTCTCTGATTAGGCTCCTGTTGCAGGGCAGCTCTGGTATTTCTCGGTGGAGTAGAGGAGTCTCCAGCCCTCTGGACTGCAAAAGCATCTCTTCGGGGAGCTTATTCTTGGCTGATCTTCTGGACACAGCAATTCAGTCCCTTTGGGATGGTGGGTGGTGGCTGTCTGCCTCTAGTTGTTGGATGAACTCCTCCTGTTCATTCCAGTGCAGTGGGGTTGCAGACTGACTGCCTACTGTTGCTCGCCTGGAGTTGGGAAATGCTGAGCCTGGAATGTCTTGTTATGTCAAGTGGGACTTTAGATGCCCTGCCCCTGTGATGGTGCTCCAGTTTGGGGAATCCAAACCTCACCGGTTTTCACCAGCAGTGGATTGGTAACTGGTGGTCAACTTGTAATACCAGTGGAACTAAATGCACACGGTGCTGAGTGTAGATGGCCCACCTGAGGAGAGTTGCCAGCATAAAAAGAAGACCCAGAGAGGAAAAAGTAGCATTGTTGGTTCTTCTAAGCATTGTTGTTTGGTGCTATCTGTTCTCCTGTTGCTGTGGGGTCTCCTGGAAGAGCTTGTCGAGCTTCTTTCTTGATATGAACTTGGTTGTTCTTGGCATTACAGGAGCTCAAGACTTTGTCTGTGGTTCACTTTGGGGAACTCTGGTCTTTAATTTACCACTTCCTGGCTCCAGAGGGGAAGATGTGTGCTGTTCAATCTCCAGAAGTTTGTCATGTTGGCTTCTGGATATGAACTCGGCTGTTCTCATCGTCAGAGGAGCTTGAGACCTCTGCTGAGGATGACCGTAGTACATTTAAGCTGGGTGTCGGGGTGCACATCCTCTGCTGAGGATGACCGTAGTACATTTTGGGAGAGCTCTGGTTCTTACTTTGAGTGTTGCTTCTTGGCTGCAGTGCAGAACCCTCAGCCTGCTGGCACAGCTCCTTCACCCCACTGGCACAGACTTTCTAGCTTCTATATTGACCTCAGGGCCTTCCCATGAAACAGACTTGCTTGAGTTATTGTTGTGGGCTCTAGGCCTCCAGTTGGACTCCTGGGAGGCATTATCATGGGCTGTAAGTTTTCAGCTGAACTTGTGCAGGATATTGTCATGGGGTCCAGGCCCTTGGCCAGATTCTCTAGCTCTTTAGTGTATGGACAGATTTCCTGCACTTTCTTTGTATTCGACTCCTTGGATGACCTTTATAAATAATCCTATAAATTATGTGTCCTGTGTATATTTTCCTTGCAATCTCTGACTACAACACCGCCTTTCAGAAACTCCTGTAGTAGGAAGCAATGAAAGAATGAAGGAATAAAAGAAGGAAGGAAAAGAGAGTTGGGAATGTGCTGAGTGTGGAGGTTCAGTTCTCAGGTAAACACTGGTTATGTGATTTATAGTAATAGAGCTCAGCAATCTGGGAATAAGACGGAGGTGGTGGAATTATAGTCACCTGAAATCAGAATGGGAAAGGTGCAGATAACTAAAGGTCAAGGGATAGAGAAAAGAGAGATTAAATGCAGAATCTTGATCCAATAAGGACAGCAGAAGAGCTGAGAAGAGGCCAGCTGACGTAGAATGGCAAGTGAGGCTGATGACTGGAGCTGCACACAAAGTGAAGAAGTTGCTCAGAAATGGTGAGGATGTGGAGAGGGCTCTGGATTTGGAATGACTCCCAGTTTTTGTGGTCTGAGAGAGCCAGAGAGTGCAGAGGGCAGCATTGGAGCCAGCTGGGGAGCAGTGCTTTGTCATGGGCAGTGCTTGTCAAACACAAACCAGTGTCAGAGTCACTGGGAGCATGGACACCTCACCCCAGAGGCTCTAGGTCACCAGGTCTGCAAGGAGCCTGTGAATTTGCTTTTCCATCTAGCTTCCAGGTGATGGTCATCCTGTGGTCCTGGGGCAACAGCCTGAAAAACAATGACCTAGGAAACCACAGGCTTCCACTGGATCAACAGACTTGCCAAAGAGGAAGACAAAACAGACTTGATTGTCACAGAAAATTCTGGAAAGGAAGGTCGATGTGGCTGAGGGAGGGGTGATTGGAAGCCTGGGGTGAGGCTGCACTGCACCTGGTGGGAATTCAGGCATCCCCACACAGCAGGGTGCGCTGGAGAGATTCCAGCTTGTCCCCAAGAGCCCTGAAAGTGAGCATGGACAGTTCACATGTATCCAGCACTAGTTATTTAAAATTGGATCCTCTCCACGCATATTTAACTTGGTTAATGCCAAAAAAAGAGGAGTAGCTCATTTCACTGCATCTGAAAGGGCTTTTGATTCGGAGCCAGTGTGGAGTGGAGTTGGCCCCCTCACGAAAACTGAAGAGCGTCCGGCCAAGGCCTTCAGCAAAACCTGGTGGCTTAAGGGCTTTCTTTCTTTCTTTCTTTCTTTCTTTCTTTCTTTCTTTCTTTCTTTCTTTCTTTCTTTCTTTCTTCTTTCTTTTTTCTTTCTTTCTTTCTTTCTTTCTTTCTTTCTTTCTTTCTTACCTTACAGGGACTTCTTATTGCAATACTTCCTATTGTAATTCCATGTCTGAGGGACTTTACAGCCTCAGATCACCTCTACTTCAGGTCAAAAATAGTTTTAAAAAGTTGAATATGTACAGACTTTTTCCTTGTTAGTCTCTAAACAATACGGTGTTAACAGCTACTTAGTATTTGTATTATTGTAAGTAATCTAGAGATGATTTAAAGTATGTGAGAGGACGTGTGTAAGTTATATGAAAATACTTTTGCCTTTTTTTTTCTTTTGCTACTGGGGATCAAACTCACAACCTTGCAATTGCCAGGCAGGCACTTATGCCTCTGAGCTAAATCCCCAGCCATACTTTGCCATTTTTATATAAAGGCCTTGAACACCCACAGACTGGGGGTCCTCGAACCAGTGCCTCACAGATACCAAAGGAAAGCCAAAATGTGAACGGAGCTCTTCACAGCCTGGCTTGAGGCCATCTCCTCTTTCTTTTCTGAACTCCAGTCACAAAGGAAGTGTCCTATGTCCTTGAGTATACTATACCTTCTCTGGTACCAAGACCTTCACATATTTTGTGAGTTTTCTTGGAACACATTACCCCTTGTATTATTGCCTAACTTCTAGGGATTCTAATATCGAGTTAGGTATCTGTTTTGGGAAAGAAACTGTCTTAAACATTCACACTAGAACATCTGCCTCCTGCTTTTTGCAATACATCTCACAGTTGGAATTTCATGTTCACTCTTCATTCCTGTTTTGTTCTGGTAATTCTAGAAAGCAGAGGAGTGATCAACTTGTGTCGGTTTTGTGGGTTTTTCCCACGTGTACAACTTCAAATTCAGTGTCCTGGTCGCTCCGCATCCCAGGCAGACCGGGTGGCTGGTTATCCTAGCATTGCTCACTCCATAGCCCCAGATCTAAAACAAGACTGGCACGTATATTGTGCTCAGAGTATTTGCATTAGGGAGAATTGAGCAGTATAGAAAGCTACCAGAAGAGAAATTGTTCACTCTCAACATCCTCTGACCCCAAAAGATATTGCTCGAGATGGGAGAAAAAAGATGGCTAAGAGGCATTATTCAAAATGATTTTGGTTTCAATCTTTCAGTTTGAAATTTAGTAGGTAGATTTCAGGAATATGACAACGTGTAAACCTGTTCTGCTGGGTAGGAAACTTTCCCTGGTCATTCATTCAACAAACACTATTTTTTTAGATTCATTCTCAAAATATTCCCACTTCCCCATAAGCTCATGAGTAAAGCATATTCACTTTCTTGAAATATTCTGGTATGAGATTACCTAAATCTCTATCAGCTAGGAATCTGAAATGGGAGTGGGGGATGGTGTGAGCTCTGGGGATGAGGGCTGTGGGCGCCAGGATTCCTGTGTTGTCCTGGGGTATGCTGTGATGATATTCTATTTCCACCCTGATGTCCCATTTTCTCCATACTCCCAGGGACATAAATGTCTCTCGAAGTAAATGCATGATCTGTGTCCATGAAGAAATGAAACGCATTACAGGAACAAAATGTCCTGAGTCAAGCTCCAGTAAACAAACTTGGTAATTCTTCTGGAAAGTCCATTGTAATTTTAAACAGACTCTTGAGTGCTTGAAACTGTTTGGGAGTGTTTATTAACCCAGCATGTTTCAGAGTCAGCATCAAGGATTGCAGCCTCCCAAACAAGAAAATTAGAAAGCATGCCTCATTCCCACAGTGATAGAAGAAGGGCAAAGGCTATTAGGACAGCTCATCTCTTACAATATTGAAAACACCCTGACAGGCTCGTCCAGGTCCACAGAAGAGCCCAGTGGAGCTGGGGGAGGGAAACAGCACTGCAGCAGCAGCTGTCAGGCAGGTACGTGGTCAGCTTGCTCCTGCGTATGAAGGCAGAGATCACAGTGAGGAAGAAGGAACTGAAATGCTTCTCCTCAGACCCATGCATGATTCCTGCTCTGAAATACGTCCTGACTTCAGACTTTGAGAAAAAAGATGAAGAAAATGAGGGAGTGAAAGAGAGTCTGGGGAGGAAATGGGAAGATACCCAGGAGTGTTCTCACCTGCACAGAATTAATTCTTTTTATGAGGAAAGCACATCAATTTCCCTTGCTGCTCTTGGCTCAAGCAACAGTGAGAGAGAGAACTAGAATAATCCTCCAAGTGTTCTTGACCTTGAGGGTCACCCGAAAGATAGGTATTTCTATCACAAGATGGACCTGTGCACAGAGAGTACAATAGATTACCCAGATCCATTATTCTGGTACTATTCTGGTTGGCTATGTTACAGATTACCCTACAAGTTCAGTTGCTTACAATTCTTACCATTCCAATTGGGCAAGGTTCTGTTGGATGGATCTTCTGTCCCTCAATGTATTGACTGTAGTTACTTAGGGGTCAATTCAGTTAGCAGGTGCTCTTATTTGGTTTGGAGGATCCAAGATAGCTTCCTTCACAGGTCTGGTCCCTTGGAGGGTGTAGTGGCTGAATAATGGTCCCCAAAGATATCCACATGATAGACACCAGAACTTGAGAGTGTTAACTTATATGGCAAAAGGGATTTCACAGGTGGGATTTAAAATGGGGAGATGTTCTTAAAATGGGGAGATGATCTAGGTGGGCCTTAAGATAATCAGAACTGTCCTTCCAAGAGAGATGGAAAGAGGTTTAAATGCAGAGAAGAAAGTGCCATGGGAAGACTGATAAAAGATGTTCCAGGGTTGTCTTTGAAGACGGTGGAAGAGGAACCAAGGAACACCTGATATGCTAATCTTGCTTGGAAAAGGCACAGAACAGATTCTCTACTGGAACCCCAGGAGGAAGTTAGGCTGTGCTGATACCTTGGACTTCTGACCTCCAGACCTATAAGGAATCAAATGTTTTTTTCTTTTTAAAAGCCAATAAGTTTGTGGCAATATGTACAGCAGCCATAGGAAACTAATATGGTGGAAGTGATCAGAAGACTAGACTGAAGTGAGACTTTGTAGTGGAGTGTCTGTGTGGCCTCCTCAGGGTGGAGCTGGTCTAGTGTTCCTTTTATGGCAACTCAAGGCTCCCAGAGAATGTTCCAGAAGAGAAGGAGGAAACTTCCAGGTTCTCAAAGACTGTGAACAGAAACCACACAGCCTGCCTAGATTCAATGAATGGTAGTATAGACCCTACGTCTTCCTAGGAGAGGTGTCAAAGACTTTGTGGCCATCTGTTTATTTCAGGAAAGAATACTTTGAACATGCATGCCTTTCTTCCTCTGTGTCAGATCGCATTTGTATGCTTATTCCATCTGCTGACTATCAAAATCCTGGTTCTCTGGTGGGTAGAATCATTTACAGGGAACAGAGTGATATAGATTCTTCTATATTCCTGATGGAATACTAAGTCAGATTGCCATAAGTCATTCTAAAAAAGCTCAAGAAAATAAGTGAGCTTTCCACAGGACACCATTCATTCATTTTCTCAGTCTTTCTGCCGAATTTGCTGGAAGACAGACACTCTATCAGCAACTGTGACCACTAATATAGAAGGCACAGTGGCAAAACTGACAAATGTTCATTGAAAAACTGATTTCAAAATATAGAAGGTTGGATTTCTCTCTTCTTTAGTCTAACAAACTGGTAGACAAACTGGCAGGCTGGACCAGTTTCTCAGGAAATATCACTCTCACTTCCACCACCAGCCCAGTCCGTTGCGAGGAGGGTAAAGTTCAGAGTCACTCATGCACTTCCCCATGTGTTATTTCTTTTGATCCTCATAACATCCTCTGAGTTTATTGTTTCTAATAATAGGAAACTAAGCCAGAGAAAAGTTACTGTGCGAATTAAATGATCCAGCTACAACTGTGGGTCAGCCATTCTCCTTTTACAGCTGAGAGGTTTCTTGGGGATGGACATGCCATGAAAGAACAAGGCAGGTCTTCCACAGATCTGTTATGCCATTCTTTCCTCATTGCAAAAGTATGCTGATTCCACACAACTGGCTAACTTGACAAGTGTTTAAGTGTTTAGACATCTGGAGTTAAAATGGATCTGAGATGGGGTCATTGCATCAGCAACATGCAATGTACACTGGCTATTGTCTTGAAGCTCTTTAGATAATGCGTTTGTATTTGGTGCTGCAGTGGGGTAATAATGCAGTCAGGAAAACAAACTCGGTAGATTTACCACGTTGGGAGCTTACAGCTGTTCCAAAGTACAAGTTCAGGTGTGCACAGCAGCCCATGAAAAGTGCTACAATGAGCCAATTAGCTCCTCTGTGTGTGATCTCCAGGCTTTTAATAAATTATAATAACGTATATTGGTCAAGGTTCTTTAGAGGAACAGAACCAGTGTGATTATAAAGTGAGACTTATTGGGTTGACTTACAGGACCAGAGATTGACTAATTCCCTCATGGTCATCTGCAAGCTGGAGATCAGAGCAACTAGGAGCTGCTCAGTATAAGGAACTGGAAGTCTCAGAACACAAGGATGGAGCTCCACTCTGAGACTGACGGTCTGGAAGCTCATGGAGAGTTGCTGGTGTGAGTCCATGTTAAAAGGCTAAAGAAGCTGGAATACGATGTCCATGGGTGATGGTAAAAGCAAAAGGTATGCTTGTTCAAGAAAATGGAGTTTGGGCAGGCACTGGCTGGCTTCCTCTTTCTCTGATTTTTGTTACAATTGAATCTCTGGCCTATTAGACTGTACCTTCTATATTCAGGGTGAGACTTCCATCCATGATTTCAATGACCCACTTGCCAATTAGCTCTGGAAACTTTTTCATAGACACACTCAGAAATAGGTGTCTCTAATTTTCTATGTATCTCTCAGTTCAATTAAGTTGATAATTAAGATAAACTGTTACAAACATAAGAGCAATAATGAAGGTGAAACTCTTCATAGCACTACTGGAGACCACTACAGTAGGGTTTATTTTTTGGTCAGAAACTTGTGGGACTACTTTTCCTATATGGGAATCATAGTCAAATATACTGTACTCTTTGCTGAGTTCAAGCTCTCTTTGTGGTGGGAGAGGTTTTCAGAGTCCTGGTTGAGTTGATATCATCACCATCCACCTCTACTCTTCATTAAGGTCAGGCTATAGGCCAGTGTGCCAATCTCTCTAATTTTCAACTTGACTAGGTTAAGAAGCTCCTGTAGAAGTGATCGGATCACAGCTGTGCTGCACTTATCAGCTGTTAATCTGAATTAACAGCTAAATGTGCTTCTAGGAGGTGACACCAAGTTAGGGGAGGTGGGTTATCAGGGACTGGTCTTTGAAGAATATATAGCTCTCTGCTTCTCTTTCCCTGTTCTCTGTTTCTTTGCTGCCATGAAGTGAATAGCTTTGGCCCACCATGCCCTTCTGCCATGATGTTTCTACCTTGGATCCAGCCAATTACAGACTGAACTTACTGAAAGTGAGCAAAAATAAACCATTCCTCAGATATTTTGTTCAAGCAATGGGGAAGCTGACTAATAAGGAAGATTGGCACCAGAGAAGTAGGGTCATTTGTGGAACTACACCTAATCATGAGGTTCAGAAGCATTTGGAACTGGTTTGTGGAAGGAGTTTAAAAAGATTTGGAGATGCAGACTTGAAGAGCCCTCCAATGCTGTAAGGAAAAATTGATGGGCAATTCTGGTGGGAGCTCAGAAAATTAAAAGGCTGATAGGAATGTGGATAATAAAGGCCAGGCTGATGAGGTTTCAGATGACAATGGGGACTATTTTGGGAAGCAGAATAAAGTTGATGCATGTTACATTCTGGGAAAAAGCTTGTATACACTTTATGTCCTAAGATTATGTGTGAGGCTGAGTTTAAAGGTGGTAGACTAACTGATTTAATGGAAAATCTCAAAAGCAGCCCACTATTTAGCTTGCTATACGTGTGTGCTGCTGACAACTTCTATCCTGATTTATAGTGAGAATGAAGGACACAAAGCAAGTAAAAAGATTTGAAAACTTAAATTTTGGCCCCCAAAGAACCATATGTGAAACTGAAGTCAAAGAAGACATGGTTACTCAAGATACTAGCAACATTAAAAACACACCAAGTATTTTGGACTAAGAATAGAAGAAAGATGCCTTGGAGGCATTTCAGCAATCAGCAAACACCCAGACTAACAGGTGCAAAAATATAAAACATTCATTTGAGCAGAGACATTCTGAACTTTGTATCTGAGTAGGGCCCCAGAGCAAATTGATCTCCTGGAGTCATTTCCATGTTCACCTACCCAGACACTCAGGGGCCCCTGCACCCATGATCCCAGGACACATGACTACTGCCCATGCTAATGGAAGACCTTACATCATCTATGTGATGCTGGTTTTCCTGGCATGGTGAATGTTCTTCTGAGCCAGGCAACCATGGACTGAGGCCTTTAAAACTGTGAGCCAAAATAAATTTCTCCTACTTTAAATTGTAGGTGTTAGGTGTTTTATCCCTGTGATGGGAAATAATTCTCGTAACATTTATAATCAATTTTACTAGTATAATTTAAGATTTAGAAGTGACTTTTTTAATAAAAATTCAATTTCAGTACTATAGACTTCATAAAGACAGGCGACAAATGAGCATAAATAGGCTTTTTTTCACCAGCTAAAAACATGGAAAAGAGTGAAAGTTTCTAGACATAGGAAGCACTGTCCTTGGAAGAGAATTAAAACTGGCCATATAATAAGTAGGACTCTATTCTATTGTATGCTGCAGGAAACCTAAATAGCATCTTATTCCAGATGTTTTTTTCTTTTCTCCTCAAACGAGCTCTGGGCTGGGCCCGCAATCTGGTCTGGTAACTCCAGGCTCATCAAGGATCTAGGTCTTTCTCTTTCTTTCACTGATCCACCATGCTTGTTTTGATGCACAAGGTCTAGGAAGGTTTACCGATCCTCACTTAATGCAGCGCTTTTTCCTACCCAGAAGGAGCACAGAAGGATAAAAGCAATGGTGGACATAAGCCACCACTTTCAGGAAGTCTCCCAAGAGCTATCACACATAGCACTGCTTTTATCGCTAACATAATAGAGATGAAAAATATAATCCTTAATCTTGGTGAGCCTGTCCCTAACTAGACATCAAAGACTGCATTACAAAGAAAAATAGGAAAAAATGATGTGTATAGACCAAACACAAGGGTTAGAAAGAAACCTGATTTCTGATTGAATTTCAGACCATGATATAAATCTAATCATATTAATACATTAAAATGAAACAAGTCGTATATTTGCTCTCCAAAGTGACATTAAATTAAATTTCAATACATGTCTCATGATACTCCTTTTCTGTTTGCTAAAATTTTCTCTGGTAAAATTGGGATTATCTTTGGTTTATCCACATTTCACATTCTAGTATAGATGGTACATACTTCACTGAATTTACTCTGTCAAAACCATGAAGCAGAAAATTTTATCCTCATGGTTCAGAAGGGGTAGAAAGCTTGTTCAAGCTCAAACACAAGGAAAACTCTAGTGGCTCCAAATAATTAATGCTTTCTGAAAATGCACTCAAATATTTGGAGTCCGGGAAAAAAACAAACAATATTAGAATCTCTTCCCAGTTTGTCCTGTGCTAGAATATTGCTAGGTAGTAGAGAGAAGAAATATAAAACACAGGAAGGGCCAGGCATGGTGGAACATGCCTGTAATCCCAGCACTTGGGAGGCTGTGTAGCCTGAACTACATAGGAAGACTGTCTCAAAACCAAACAAAATCAAACCAGACCAAAACACAGGGAGGTGGTGGTTGCATAACACAAAAGAAAGGTCCAATGGACATACTGGCCAGTCTTTTCCACTCTCTCAAGGAAGAGAAATTTGGGCCTCTGGGCTCTTTCAGCAGCATTTTGTTGCTTCTACAAGGGCTGCAGAGTTGATTAAGCTGGCACTGGAATCCAAATGAGTCCTAGAAGGCAGGTGTTAAATGCTCTATTAGCATTATTCAATCAAGGGTTCTGTTGTAGTCAGGGGTTGTATAGAGAACAATTAGAATAAGGACATGGAGTTTATAATATTATTTTTATGATGGTCACCCAGAGTTAACATAAGAAAATGCAGAAAATCTATTCACAACACCAAAGACATAGAATATTTAGTCAAGGGCCTAAATCCCATAGCATTGTCCCACATGAGTCCAGATGAATGACAATGCCTCCCACGAGTCCAACTGGAGGTCTAGAGTCCATGAGAAGGACTCACGCCAGTCTCTTTTATGGATCCATGCCGGGAAGGCCCAAAGGTCAGCGGTGGAAACTAGGAAGTCTATGCCAGCAGGGTGAAGGAGCTGTGCTGATAGGTTGAGGGTTCTATGCTGGAGCCGAGAAGTCACACTCACAACAAACACCAGGGCTGTCCTGAAAAGCACCACAGCCATCCTTAGTGACACGGAGGCCTTGAGCTCCTCCTCCAACAAGCATAGTCATGCCAGAAAGCCATGACAGAAAGTACATGCCAGAAAGCCAGCGTGACAAGTCCATCCTGGAGACCAAGCAGCACACGTCTTCCCCTCCGGAGCCAGGAAGCAATGCTCGGTGTGAGGACCAGAGCTTCTCCAGGAGAACCTAACGGCTCAAACAGCAACACGTAGGAGAACCCACAACACCTCAACGTCTCAATGCCATAACGCCTTAATGTTCTCAATGCTCTCCTTTCTCCTTCTCCACCTCTCCATTTATGCTGGCAACCTTTCTCAGGTGAAACATCTCTGCTCAGTGCCACGCTGATGTAATCCAGCTGGCATTAAGTTGACCACCAGTTCTCAATCCATAATGGTTCAAATGTTTAAGTCTTAAGTTCAGAGAATGCCTAAGAGCATTTTGCTCTAAATTCTATCCCAAGGTTTGATCTGTGTAGTATTATGACAGAATATATATATATATACAGTAAATCCTTGGGGTGTAAGTTGGTCTGCGAGTGTTCTACAAGAGAAGCAAACATTTCTGAGAAATTTTAACTTGGTAAAGAGTGATGACTTGCAATGTGGGCAGTGAGTCACACCAAAAGTCACATGATCACAAGTGCTTCTCTCCCCCTCTCTGCTTTAATACACAAGTGCTGTGAAGTATTATCAGAACACATTATTCTCACAAACTGAAGCTTACTACTTTTGGGTATAGATATACAGATAGTGATATGGATGTGGATATATCGATATGAAGCTTACAAGGGCAGAGGTTTCTCATGGGCCTTCAGTCCTTCCCCGAATGGCACAGCACCATGGAAGAAATTTTGAATGAAGAATGTCTATTTAGCAGTAATACAATTTGGTAGACCACCTCTCCACACAGCTTGGTCTCCTGGAGCTGTCAGTACACAGTTGAAAAACTGGTCCACAGTGGCTCTTTCCACAGTCTTGAAACAAGTTTTATGTCTGAGCTAAAAACAGTGGCTGGTGTAAAATTAGCGAAGTTCTCAAATTAACCATTTGAACAAAAGTGTGATGACAGTCAATGCTGTCTTCTACCCACCCCAGGGGAAAAGAAGTAGATTAGATTTGGGTGTGTTGGAAAACTGGTAATCTTTCAGCAATGGCACCAAACAAGATGAATAAAATTAACTTCTGAAGTTCATAAAGTCCGATTGGTCTGTCCCCAAATCAGTGACTTGTTCTCATTAATGCTTTAAGATTTATTGTTAGGTATAATAATAGAAAACAGAAATATATTTGCATATAAATAAGTACAAAGCAAATAATCTTTAAAATAGGCAAGATTGTGGGCATTTAAAATACCATTTGATTACCAGTTTCCAATCCACTTCCCATCAAGGCATCATTAAATATTTCTGCTGCCTCTGTTTCTTAAGCTATGACAAGTGAGGTGGATGACCTCCTAGTGAGGCAGGGTCCTGAGGAGACAAGAGGCATTTCTTAACTGCAAACCCAGGGTACAATTGTCCCTTGTCATTCTAAATGCTATGCAGTACTAGCTTCAAGATTGAGAAACATACACTTCTATGGGAAAGTTCTTTCTGGATTTACAGTGTGAAAGAATTAGATTTCCCTATTAAAAGTGTCAACTTCAGTTATTTCTTACTTTGTGATTTATGTACCTCAGTCCATCCATCCATCTATCTAATCATTCATCTATCCATAAATTATTTTTTTCCCAATGGAGCTGAGAATGGAACCCAGGGCCTCATACATGCTAAGCACATTTCTACCATTGAACTATATACCTGACCCTCATTCAGCACATTCTTAGTGTCTTTTATGCATAGCTACTTACCTCGAGTTATTAGAATTGTGAGGAGAGAGAAAGAATATACACACCACTGTTTATAGTGTACACTCAGGAGAGAGACATTAATGCAAGGATCACAGAAACACGGGCATAGCTTCAGATGAGAAGTTCAAGGTAACTGATAAGATGGTGTGTGCCTCAAGGTGGTCAGCATAGATTTCTTGAGGAAGAAATGCTGATTCAGGATCTGGGGGAAGATAAGAAAGAAGAAGAAAATGAGAGGAAAGAAAGATTATGAATGTTCCTACTTATCTGCAGTCTCACCTTCCACAGTTTCAGTTATGTGGGATCAACTGTGGTTCAGAATAATTAAATGGCAAATTACAGAAATAAAGGCATCGATCGGGAGCCTTGAAATATAACCACCATAGGTAAGTGGGGACTACTATATATTTAGGAGAAAAAATGATTTGTACTAAATCCCTTGATATGGGGTGTGTGGTGAGAAGAGGTCACAAGCGATCAATGAGTGAGAAGAGGCTGATGTTTGGAGGGTGTTATGGTCTGGATCTTGAATACCCTTCAAAGGCTCATATTCTAAAGGCTTGGTCCTCAGCCTGTGGTGCTTGTGGGAGGTGGTGCAAGCTTTTGGAGGTGGAGCCTTGTAGAAGGAAGAAATGTCACTGGGGGTGTCCTTTTTATTGGGGATGTACTTGAAGGGATATTGAGAACTTGGCCTCTTCCTTGTTTTCCATGCTTCCTGGCTGCCGTGAGGTGGGCAGGCCTCCTCTGCCACGCACTCCCACCATGACGTACTTTGCTGCTGCAGCCCAAAATGAAGGGGCCAAGTAACCATGCAGTGAAATCTCTAAAGCCATGAGCCAAAATAAATCTTTTCTTCCTTAAGTTGTTTATTTAAAGTAAATTTTCACATCAATGGAAAGCTGAATAACATACCAGAGGGTAGAGGTGGAGAAAAACTGGGGGAGAGAAGTATTTGCATATTTCTGATCCTCCCAGCTTAAAGCCATCTTCAGGTTCAGAGATAAATCAAGTGAAAAGAGGGAAGATGGAACCTGCCTACTTACTGGGGTTTCCTTTCTTACTGTTAACTACATTCTTACTTTCTTTTGCATATTGTTTTAAGAATTTATGAATACTAAGAGGTTTATAATTCAATCCTTTAGTCACGGCAGGATATCCTTACTCCACCTATGACTTTCGCCTACCTGCCTCCCCAAATCCTCGTTCTTCATTCTTTAAGCCTCTTCCTTTGAATTTTATCCATATTTCAAAGTACTGGATAAAAATCAACTTAGATGAAGGAAAGATTATTTTGGCTCACAGTTTCAGTCCACAGTTGGTTGGCTCCATTGTTTTAGAGCCTGTGGTGGGGCAGAAAACCACAGTGGGCCTGCAGCAAATGTGCCTGCAGCAAAAGGTTGTAAGAAGGAGTGACCAGAATGCAAGAAGAGGAAGGAAGAGATCAGACTCCACGGTCCTCCGCAGTGTGCCCAGTGATCTAAGTTCTCCCCACTAGGCCCCGCCTCCTAAGGATTCCCCTAGCTCTCAGTAGCGCCAGAGGTTGGCGTCCAGTCCTTTAATACATGAGCCTATGAGGAACATTCTAAGTCCAAACTGTTGCACAGACTTTCTATTACCTTCCTGCTTTTAGGATTCTTTCCCCTACTGTACTGTGCCTGGCATCTGGAACCTCTCTGGGTGAGTTTATTCAGAGACTGAATCTGTGTTGTGTGCTCTGGAATGAGCGGAAGTGAGCTTTTTGAATGTTCTAGCTACAGAGCAGTTTCCTCTGTTCTGCTATGTCAGCTACCTCTTACTAACATCCCCAAATTGGATTACCTCATCTCTCTGCTGGTTCTCTTACTCTTTTTGTCCCTGGGGGTTGATTTTATTTCCTTTATTTTAGTAGCATATCAGGAGAAGGCAAGGCTAACACCTGGGGCCAGCCTGCTACAGTACCCACAATTTCCTCTGACTCACAATTTCTCTCTGTCCAGTGACCATCTCCACAAACAAGCGGAGACTGGAGGACACCTCATGAGAGATGCAGGTGATGGCTTTGCTACCAGGAGTTCCCTCAGATTCCTGCCTACCAGCTTTGGGCTGTGGCTTAGTATGCCACACACCAAAGTCTGGAGACCCATTGTGGGAGCACATACAATGTTCTGGGCCCTATGTGGTTTTATGGGCTAGGTGATCTGTAGGGCTAGAAGAGGAATGAGTCTGATTGATTCTTGCTTAATCCCTTTAAACAAAACCTTTAGTAATAAAAATCCTCTCTCTTTCCTGTATGTTTGTGTTTCTACGACAACTACACTGGATACAGGCATGTGGACTGTAGATGTGGATGGAAAAGTTCAGAATAACAGGGTCTGTCCTCTTGCCCCTGGGAAGGTACCTTGCTGGTTTTCTACAGTGACGTTCCCTTACTACCTTCTGGATGAAGCCCTGCAGATGGAGGTGTTGGGTCCTGGGAAACAGGTGTGTTTTTGCATTCTCAAACGAACACAAATGAAAATGAAAACGTTATGGAACATCTGCTTAGGGAAGACCAATGAGAGAAGGATAAAAATCAAATACAAAGGGGGTCCCTCTTGATCTTTTTACCAGGTGTGACCAAGCTCATGTACATGGGGACATCCACGTTCTCCTTGGCTATTGAGCAACAGAGATTTGAAGAGGACAGTGGGATGACATCCATCTATTTGGAGGCTGTGCTCCTGGGTTGGGGGTTGGCCTTACCGTGAAGCAGCTGGAAGTAAAGCTAGCCAGCTGCTGAACATGGGGATTTGCAACGGGAACGCTGCCAGCCCCTTAACCATGGCTGTGCTGGGGAGCTCTGTGATGATATAGTAACTAAGGTGAATGGGCTCAGCTTATCTCATTTCACAGCTGAGCTGTGTATTGCCAGATAAATCAAATCAGGGTAAACGGCATCATCTAATAAACTGGGTCAACATATAATGTATTTGTTCAGGTTCACATTTTTATTGATTCTCATTTGATTTCAGAAGAGATATTTCAGGTCATGTTTGTACATTTTTAGTATTCATCCCTCTTTCTGCTAAAGGAGAGACGCTGAGACGCAGGGACATACAGCTGGGATTTTTTTTTCCCTTTTAAATAATTTAAGTTTTCTGATTCTTGTCTTTCTGCTTTGCATCTTTAAGCATCGGCATGGTGGGAGGGCAGTGGCAGGACTGCGTGGGGAGAAAGCCAAGAGGTAGCAGGAAAACAGGCACCCCGTATCTGCATCTGCATCTCCCAATAACGTTTTAGTGATGTTTGCTAATGTATCATTCATTAACCATCAGCCACTATAAAAAACATAATCTATCTCGCAAAGTGGACATTATTATCGCATTAAATCATTTCACAATATACCTGAACGGTTCCACATGAGAGGCCTGGCCTGGCCAGGCTCCGATGCCTCGGGGCAGCTCTTCAGCAGTAATGAGATACGAGGTCTGTCTGTGATGAATACGATATTACTCGTGTCAGTGGTTGTGGACTGCACCCTGAATATTTCTTCTTACAGGTTTTTTTTTTTCCCATGGCAAAGGAACTCAGGCAAAGCACTATTAACCCAGTAAATGAAGCTCTAAAGAGCACAGAGTGTGTCCATTAGGAGACAAGACGGTGACTAATCCAATTTTTCTTGCAGGGAGGGATGATGATGTTTGGTAACATCTGGGGACCTCAGGCCCTGCATTGCAAATGAGGCTCTGCACCCTGTCCTCTGCGTGACTCTCACTCTCCTCTCCTCCTACTCTGCCTTTGTCTAAGAACAACTGTGACATTGTCCCCTTCTCTCTCTCAGCGCCTGTCTTGCCCCAAACCACCTTGGAGGTGATTAAAACAGTACCGTGGCTGGCGGAAGCGGAAGGGGTGGGAGACAAGAAAGAGCCGAATGTTAAGGAAGTCCTCCCACTGCGACCTGTACGCCCGCACTGGCTCCTGGGGCCTTGGGTGTGCAGTGGAGGCCCCGGCTGCGAGCTGCCAAAGCGAGAGGTGAGGGGGCTATTTACTTTCTGCTCCTGTTAAATTCACTTCAAATAGTCTTGTTTCTTGGGAAACAATCCATATTTTTTTCTCCCACCAGGGCATTCGCTTGTTTCTTTTAATTCTTTGGAAAACTGTCTGCAGGCATTTATTTAAAATGTTCATGGATAAACACAAGATTCCAGAGGCCCCTTAGCTGATGGATAGCGGTCGGATGAATATATGGAGGATGGGAATAAAAGTCTAAAAAAAAAGTGATTCTTTCCTTAACCTTACTCTAAATCTTTCTGTCTTTATCTTTTGTTTTTAAACAAATACCTGTTATGCATACTCTTTATGCCACGTCTCACCCAGGACACTGATTGTCTGTGGCATCAGCATGAAACAAACAAAAGGCCACGCACATCCACTTTTAGCTACAAAGAAGCCCCATGGACGCCATCAAAATCAGACAAATGTGTGGCACTGTGTCCTGTGGATCTGCATGTGACGTTTGGTTTCTGTAACGGCAGCCTTACAGAGGACGTCGAAAGTGTATTCCCTCTTTGAAAGTGTATTCCCTCGAAGAACAGCCTAGAGAACCAGGAAATACACCCTTTTCCCCACAGCTTTGGTTTCTGCAGTCAGTCAATTCAAAAAGATCAGCTCAATTTTCCACACTGAGAAATGCAGGTTGAAGCACCCCCTTCGAAAGTCAGATTTATAATATTTCACATTACTCTAGCATATTAGCTCAGGTGATGTGAAAAATGTAATTTTGAAAACATGTTGGCTTACTTGTGGCTTTTAGAAAGGGCCTCATAGTAGGAGGCATGGTTTGCTATCTAAATGGATGCGCCCTCAACTTGTCCTGCGGAAATGACTTCATGGATTGTTTTAGTGAAATTTATTTACATTGAGTTAATTAATCAGTCTCTCTGCTCCCCTTTTCATCCCTGCCTCTCCTCTTTTCTCTACTCATAGAAAAATTAAAACCATTTTATTAGGAAATTCTTTCCATTCTCCACAATCCTATCATGATAAGAATATATATATATATATGTTTATGCAGTGCTGGGAATTGAACCCATAGCCTTGAGCAAGCTAGGTAAGTGTTCTACATTTGAGCTACACCCTCAACTCATTACCATATTCTTTTCAGACAGTGTACTTATGGCCTTTGACTATATTTAACTGTTCTTCATTTATACAGTTCACTGCAAGTTTATTTAATTGTATGATCTGGGGACTATAACAAAATCTAGAAATTTAGGGTCAAATATTTAGTATAATATTATTTGACTTTTTTTTTGTACCAGGGTAGAGGGAGATGGATCTCATAACTTAGCCTGCCAGGTAGTTGCTTTGCTTCTGAGCTTTTTCCAGGCCCTATTTTGCCCAGTTTTAAGAGAGCTGTTTCATTTTGTTGTACAGATGGTCCCCTATGTAACCGTGGGTAGACTTAAGTTTCTTTCTTTTTCTTTCTTTCTTCTTTCTTTCTTTCTTTCTTTCTTTCTTTCTTTCTTTCTTTCTTTCTTTCTTTCTTTCTTTCTTTCAACTTTATGAAGGTGTAAAAGCAACAAGCACTCAGTAAAATAAAAGTTTGTCTGGGAAATTTGAGTTTGCTAGATCTCTTCTCCAGCTAGTAAAATCTGGTCTGATCAACAGGGCGGTGGCAATGGCGGCAGCTCTCAGTTTGCCCAGCAGTAGTGACCATGGTGGCCAGCGCTCAGCTATGGAGCTAGGGTGTCGGGTGGGCTGGGCGTAGGAGGTGCAAACAGTTTTCCACGTAAGATCTTTTCAGCATGCAGTTGGTTTATCAGGAGCTAATTCCATTAAGAACTGAGGGAGACCTGTGTATTATTTCCTTGAGATATTTTTCCATTTTCATGATAGTAGAACATACTCATAACACCATTAGCTCCAATCTAAGTACTGTCATAGTTGAAAAAAAAAAAAGCTGTATCTTTTCTCTTGAATTTTGGGCTCTACCGAAGCTACTCCTTCTGGATTGCTCTTTCTTTTTGCTCAACTTCATTATCTTTTGATTCATATTTTTCCCATTTACTTGTCCAGGCAGCATTCAGTGATATTGATCAGGGATTCCTGATCTTTACTGTCTGTTGTATTTCCTAGAGTGCCCCTCAAAATGCTTGACCCTATAGAGATGCAGGTGAAATGTGCTGAGATGTGTGTAACTGTCTTCTAGTTGGATTTTTAGGTTCGGTGTTGGGCTGATTCAGGGATGTTTTCAACAGGGAAGCAAGAGAGATTTTTACTTCAGTTTTCGGGTTGCTATTTGTACCTGTGTGGAAGCTATGCTGGGGATGCTGCGAATCCTAAGTAATCCTACTCCTTATTCTCCCATTAGCCTGTTCCTTTGTACCCCTATGCTGTGCTAAGGTTGGACCTGCTGCTACCCTATTCACATGACTGAATATTATTCACTCCTGTTTATCCTACTCACTTATTCAAAACCCTGTGTAAACTTCCTCTGACCCTCTCAAATCCTCTCATTACTTCAATTCCCATTAACTTTTTTTTCTTAAAACTCACCCGTGTTTTCCACTTTATTATTATTTAAAATTTTCTGGTGGTTGAGATTCCATCTCACTCCTGAAGGAATGGCTAGCATCAAGAAATCAATCAATAACAAATGCTGGTGAGGCTGTGTGGAAAAGAATGTTTCTCCAGTGTTGGTGGGAGTGTAAATTGGTACAACCAGTGGAAAGCAGTATGGAGATTCCTCAAAGAACTTAAACTGCAGGTTCCACTTGACCTACCTTTTCCTCTTCTGGGTATCTTCTTGAAACAGTTACAGTCATCATGCCATAGTGATATATACATACCCATGTTTATAGCAGCACAATTCTTAATAGCTAAATCTCACAAACAGCCTATATGTCCACCAGCAGACAAATGGATTAAAAACTAAGATATTTATATACAATGGAGTATCACTCTGCCTTTAAGAAGGATAAACTTGAGACATTTTTTGATGTATCCCAAGAGCATAATCTTAAGTGAAATAAATCAAACACATAGGCTGTTTCTCTTGTGTGCAAAACCCAAAATATAAATATAGATCAAAATGGAACACAGACTTCAGGAAGTAGGAAGAACTTGTTCATATGGGAAGGGGACCAAGAGATGGGGGCAAGGGGAGGGAAAAGGAGATGGAAAGAAAAAAAGAATTGAAGGGAAAAATGGAAATAGAGGGGAGGGAGATAGGACTGGAGGGGGTAGAGGACATATATGTATATGTCCTGTGAAGACTGTGATCATTATATATTACAAACATGTACTAATAAAATGCTTAATAGGAGATCTACTCTCGTAACAGCATTCTAAGTGTACAGTGTAGCGTGGTCAGCTACAGGAGTGATAATTTACAAGAGGTCCCTAGAGCTTATTCATCTAGCTTGATTGCAAGTTCAGGAACTTGGATTAGCAACTCCATATTTCCTTCCCCTTCCAGGCCACTATCCCACTTTTTGTCTCTATGAACTTGACTGTTTTGATAGCCTCACAGAAGTGAACACCTGCAGTATTTGCCTTGCTGTGGCTAGTTCATTCACTTAGTATGACGTCCTCAGTGTCACTAAACAGAGAATGCAAATAAAACCATAATGAGATATCACCTTGCACCGGCCAGGGTGTCTGTCATCAAAAAAGAAAAGATAAGTTTTTCACAGTGGTAGGGAAATCAGAATCTTTGTACCTAAGGATGTACAAGGGAATGTGCAATGTTCATGGAAAACAGTACAGAGATGCCTCACAAAGTTAAAAATAGAGCAACCACATGACCCAACAACATCACTTGTGGATATTTATCCAAAAGGAATTGAAATCAGTATGCCAAAGAAATACCTGCAGTCCTGTGTTCGTCGTAGCACTATTCACAATAGCTGAGATGTAGGAAAAAACTCCTACGTGTCTGCCAGATGAAGGGATACGGAAAATGTGTATACATTCAGTGAAATTCAAGCTTAACCAAGAAGGAAATTCTGAACAACGTAGATGTGTATTGAGGACTTCATACTAAGTAAAATGAGGTCAGCATTATTAATCCTTCTGTCACAAGCAAAGCTGAGGAGTCACATGATCTGCAAGAGATTCTGGAGCTCATACTGGGGAAGAGAAGAAGTTGGAATCCAAACCCAGACTGACTAATTCTAAATCTTTTTCCCTTCCCAAAGACATGCTACAAATACCTTCCTTCAGATCGGCCTCTGTAAAACAGTTTTCCTGAATCACACATTAGAATTAGCTGAGAACTTCCTTTAAATCATGATGTCTGGACCTCCCTGAGATGTATGCTCAGATAAGTTAAAGTTGGAACAATTTTATGTTTAATTATCTAGTGACTTTGATGGGCAGCTGGAGAAACAGCACAGTGATGACTAAACGGTGACCTTCGTGTTCTTAAGTAGCTTTGATTCTACCAAGATATGCTATTATCAGATCTTCATTTCCTGTTTATAGGAGGGATTGTCAGATGCTTTGCTGAATTCCAGATAAGTATCTATGGAGCTTTCTCTGGTCCCCAGTCCATCAGTTCAATCAAAAAGAAAATGAGATTATTTTGCATGACTATTTTAGGAAACTCATGTTTTTTATTATGGTAAAGCATGCATAATAAAATTTTAACCAGTTTTAAATGTACATGTTTTTCTTTCCCCCCCTTTTTTTTTTTGGTAGTGGAAATCGAACTCAGGACCTTGCGCTTGTCAGGCAGGCACTGTGCCACTGGGCTCTGTCCCCAGGCCTAATGTACATTTCTGAGGTCTTAAGGACATTCACTTTGTTGTTTAACCATCACCAACATACACCTCCAGAACTTTTTAATTTCCCTAAATTGAAACTCCTTCCCCATTAAACACTGATGCCCCTTTTTTCTGCTTCCAGCCTTTCATTGCCTCCATTCTATTTCCTGTCTCTAAGAGTCTGACCGCCTAGAACCTCATGTAAGCAATCACAAGGTATTTGTCTTTTTGGGGACTGCCTTATTTTAAGCATGGTGTCTTAAATGTTCATTCATGTCAGCTCTTACTTGTTTTTAATAATATGTTTATTTTCACATGTGGTCACTAACTTTAGAGACAAATGAGCTCTGTTGATAGTTCTTTATATAAAATATGTGCCCCCAAATTATTTATTACATTTAATTGAGTGGAATTAAATAATATTAAAATACTAGCCTATGATTTTCTGAAATTCATCCTTTCCTTTGATTAAAACTAGTATGTATATATTCAGGTTGCATATATTATATTGTTGTATTGTATACATTTATAGAGTATAATTAGGCTTGATTTGTGTATACTACATCATGAATGACCGAGTCAGGGTAATTAGCATACCTATCATCTCCAATATCAATTCTTTGTGCTGAAAAAGTTCAAAATACTCCCTTGCAATGTCAGTATTAGCTATAGTCATCTCACAGTGCAGTGGAGCACCAGAACTGATTTCTCCTATATAACTGCAAGATTTTATTTATTGAGCAAAGTCTTCCCTTTTCTTGTCTTTTCACTCCTCGCTGTCTCTAGTTGTCACCGTGCTACTCTCCACTACTGTGACTTTAATATTTTTAGCTTCAACATACAAGTGATATCATATGGCATTTGTCTTTCTCTTCCTGAATTATTTCACTTAATATTTCATCCTCTAAGTTTATCCTGTAAGTTTCATCTGGTGGAATGATTTCTGGATCACATACTAATTCTATTTTCAATTTTTTGAGCAGTCTCTATACTGTTTTCCAAAATGCTTATTCTAATTTACAGTATCACTAACAGTATATAAAAGTTTCTTTTTCTCTACATCCTTGCCAACACATGTTATCTTTTGTCTTTTAGATAACAGTCAATCTAATAGGTGTGAAGTAATATCCCATTGTGGTTTTAATTTGCATTTATTTGATGATTAAAGATGTTGAGAGTTTTTTCACATCTGTTGGCCATATGTATTTATTATTTTGAGAAATGTCTATTTAAGGCCTTTGCTTATTTTTTATATGGCTGTTTGTTTTTTGTTATTAAGTAGTAAGGTCTTTGTATATTTTGTATGGTATTAGAACCTTAGCTAATATATTATTTGTAAATATTTTTGCCTAGTATTTTTATCCATTGTATTGTTTTCTTTACTGTGTAAAATCTTTTCAAAGCCACATAATCCCATTTATTGTTTTTTTTCTTTTGTTTTACTTTTTTTTTCATGGTCAGGTCAGATGTGATTATATCTAAGAACTCTCTACCCAGACCAAGTCTATAGATTTTCCCCTAGGTTTTTTTTTTCTAACTTTCTAGTTCAAGACCATATATTTAAGTCTTTAATTCATTCTGTGTTGATTCTTATACAAGGAGTGAGACAAAGGTCCATTTTTCTTTTTCTCTATGTGCATATCCAGTTTTCACAGCACCATTTATGGTCCTTTCCTCTGTGTGTGCCCTAGACAACTTCGTCACAAATCCATGCATTATATACGTGTGGATTTATTTCTGGGTCCTCTCTTGGAATCATCATTTGGACCAAGACTGTAATTTAATTTAATAAGACTTTGTATTTTCTAAATTGTGATTAAGAAGGTTTCACAGCAGTGTAGTAAAACAACTTGTCACTCAAGCAGGACAGACACTGCAAAGCCCAAACGTTCCTTTCATTCTTGAAAACCTGTTTCTTACAAAAATCATGTAAGTCACTTGCAACTCCAAAATTACAAAGGTAAAAATGCTTTTCCTGGGAGTTTCCCTAATTTTGCGCACTCTTGTTTGAGATAGCCCCTCTGAGCCTCTCAGTGATTGAACTAAGTTTGATATCTGAGTAATCATTCATCCTCTACACCTCCATGGTCACACACTACAACAATCATTTTTGATAATTCCACTGTTTATCCTTGGTGTTCACTCCAAGAATCAGAATCTTTATTTTCAGGAAAGAATAATCCACAATAAAACAAACAATTCAACACCTGGGTAGGAAAGAGCTCTGCAATGCATTCTATCTTCTCATTTTTACCCCCACTCTTACAGGGCATCGTAAAATTTGAAAATAATACCACCTCAATGACACATGAGCTCAGAGTCTTGAAACATACAAGTGAAAGAAACTAGAAGGCTGGAAATATTTATTAGATCAATTAGAAGACGAAGTGCTGAAATCCAACAGGATAAAAATATTTCAATGGGCAAATGGGTTTCCTCAAACATATATTCATATATTCAGTAGGCAGATGGTAAAGTGGAAAGTTGGCACATTAAGAAATAATTATAGTAGGTTATTGGAGACTGGGGAAAAGGAAATAAGAGATTTATTAAATAGTTTGCATTCATTTATGCAGAAAGGTGGCCAATCTTGGATTATATGTGCATATGAGTATTAATGAGAAGGAGCAAGCATTTAAGAAAGACAGGTGAGTTTATGAATGGCCCGTGAACTGCATGCACACATTGGATGGTCCTCTTACAGTCTAAAGAGTGACACTTTCACCTTCTTCATCTTGTAGGCCAGTAAGGAGAATCTGACTCCTGTGTTGTTAAGTGACAGATATAAAAACAATAGCTTTGTAATAGCTGGTAATTAAAATACTTTTATTTTATTTTATTTTGGCTGGTAAAGGCTATTAGATTTGTATTTGTCAAAATGCACACATATACGTGTGTGCACACAAACATTCCCCTCTAGCACGAGCCATTTAAACACCTTTACTTCTTCTTCCCAAGCCTTTAGTACTGAAGCCATAAATGCCCAATACTGAAACTTCCAATTACCGCGGCCATAAATGCCCATTTTACAAAATAATACCCTTGAGGTCTGCACATTTGTTTCACTTACTACCAGGGAAGGAACAAGTCCCTAGTTAGAATAATAATTTAGATTATAGTTAGCTTGCAATTTCATTCCTGCAATGTGGGGAGCAGACACAGACATTTTCACATACCTCATAGGAGGTATTTTCTCTTAAATATCCAAGGTTGAGAACTTGTGCAGTTAGGAGAGACCATTCTCATATACAAAGGAAACTCATTGTCTATATCCTCTTTCTCACTTGTTAAAATATAAGTTTACATGTCTGGATTAATTACAGCAGAGGGATCACATTCAGTCCCTTCTCTTTTCCATCTGTCTAAAGCATAGTTCACCTACAGCTGCCTCTATAGTCACTCTATAGTTCACATCTCACATACCCCAGTTAGTTTACTTGGCTCATTCATTCTGGCTTTATTGAGATTTACAAGGTGCTACGTAGACTGCAGCAAGCAAGGTTAGAGCCAGCCCTGCTCTCTCAGAGAGGACAAATTGGATACATTGATGCACAAATTGATGGCTCACTGGTGGAGAGACAAATAAATAGCTAGCACAGGATAGTGAATACATGCTTAAACAGTGTTGATTATAAGAGCTTCTATTCTTTGAATTTTTTCTTTTTAATTTTCCTCACCTCCAAACAACTTGCTTGCTTATTCTAAAGAAGCACAGGTGTTTATAGTTTCTCTCTTTGTCCAATCATCCAATGAATTTGGTCACTTGTCATTTCCACTCATAACATCTCTGAAAGAGGTAAAAAAAATATGATTCTAAATTATCTTATTGTCACTGCCCTCTTTCTTTTTGCTGAGAGTGAATACCTTATCCGTGAATTGAAACTTGTAAAATTCCAGTAGGAATTCTCCCGATTCAGTCTGAGTATTTTATCAATGGGCCACATGTGAAATTTACCCATCTTAGCACTGTAAGTTCAAGTCTTTCCTCTGTCACTTGATATGTGACCCACAGATACTCCTTTTGTGCCTAGTTGGAGCATATATAAATTGAGAGTTTCTAGTTCTGATACTTAAATGCCAGGATGACTTATTTTCAAAATGACTTGAAACTTACCTCTTTTATTCCACATACTGGGACCATCTTCCCTCTGTCTTTGGTCATTCCTGTAACCCAAAAGTCACCCAACACTATTAACATGATTACAGATCTCCATGTGTTTATTTACAAATTTTTCTAATTCAGACATTTTGGTGTTTGACTGAAAATGTTGTTCTGTACTTTTTTCTAAGATTGTAAAAATGTGAAGGCAATAGTTTGTCTTTTTTGAGTTAATGTATCTCTAGAACTTTTATACATAGTATACAGGAATAGTGCTGATCAAGTGATTTTATTTTAATGGCTTCATAGATAGATAAAAGAATTCCTCCATAGTTCAATACGTTTGGGCATTTCAGAAATGCAAGCTGCAAGGGTGGGTCATGTGATTTTTTTCACCAGACATGAAGATTGAGGGTCTGAACTGTCCAACCGCATCTATTTTCCCTCCAGTTTTGCTTGTGTGGAAACAGCCTCACCTCTGAGCTCCTCCTTGGCTAATTCCGGTGAAGTCCCACTGGGAGCGTGGCAGGAAGAGAGGAGGGATGCAAACAGACTGGAGAGCTTACTGCTGCTGGTGATTGTGCCATTACCCAGAAAATGCAGGTTAATGTGGAGAAAAGGAAGAAACCATGGAAGGCAACAAAGCAGACCCAACAACATCTATTAGATGGAACGGTCACGCAACATACAGAGCAGGAAGCAAGGACAAGGGTGAAAAAGCCATGGGAACGCCCCCAACCCCTAATTCAGGAAAACATGCTAAAGACAGGGATTAAAGAAACAGCAGTGGAGGGAGTTCTGAATTAACTCTGATGGCTGTGGCTCTTGGATTCTATTGTGGCTCAGAATTAGCTGATGAAGCTCTAAGTCTTTGCAGGATGAGTAGCTCACACTGTTGGGAAGAGTGTGACATGGGGGCAGAACTCATGAGAATACAGGGGGCACATTACACTGTTCCTGGTGGGTTTTGTGTCAGGTGTATGTAACTATTAATCTGAGATATGGAAATAAGTCTATTATAAAGCAGAATGTTAAGTGAGATCATATAGGCACAAATATAGTAAAAGCACATGATAATTCAAAGAGGAGAGAATTCAGATTTAACTGTCTATATTGTGTATGTGTTACATCAGGAATGTTGCATGAAAATAAAAGACTTAAGGTCAACCTTGTAAAGCTGAAAAGACTTTTTGAAGCGAATATTATGAGAGTAAGACAAAAATAGTAAAAGAAAATGGACGAGGAGCTAGGAAATGAGAGGGTGCTTAGAGAATATCAACTGTCTAGTTTGACCAAAAAATGGGGTGTAATATGGGGTCGAAAGAAATGAGGCTGTCAGGGTAGGTGAAGGGCAATCCACTGCGACCCTAGATGTCAATCATGACTTTGTTTTTCTGTTTGTCCTCACTTTCTCAAAGGTGTTCTATGGTTATCTTCGTCAGGGTCTCAGGCCAGAGCTGATCTGGTATGAATATGTGTAAGGCTTCCTTATCCATTTGGATTTGAATGTGTGTGATGTTCACCGTGGTCGGAATCCAGAAGGCCAAGCCCTTAGGGCTGCAGCATTTGCAGCTCTCCATCTCTGTATCTCCTCTGCCTGTACATGGTCCAGAGACTCTGCCTGCGCCTCTACCGCCCGACCAGCTCCTGACTTTCTCCAGCCCCAACTTGAGTTTCTCCTTGCTTCCTTATCCATATTCTGCCCAGAAATGAATCTTAATCCACCCAAGCTAAGTCTTAGGATCCTGAAATGTTTTTAACTGGGTTCTTACTCCTCCTCCCAATTGGGGTCTTACCACTTGTGGACCATGTACTCTCACATCAGTATAACTTCTTGACCTGATTTGTACCTGCATTTTGCTTATTTTCGTTTCACACTCATAGATTTTTCTCTCATTAAGAAATCATCTCTCCAGTTGTTCTGATCGCTTATATTTCTAGATAGTGGAGATAAGCACACTGGAGTCTAAAAAAGATTTCTCACTGTACATAACTGCATAATGTTGGGCCACTTGTTTGAAACACATTTCCAGAAGGATCATATGCTCTTTCCTACAGGTTCCTATTCCCTTCCATTCCTTACACACCTTTCCCAGATGGAGGGCACAGACCTATGACCTTTTGGTAACATTCCAACTCCCAGGCCAAGGACTGAGGGATGTGGAAGGATCTGAACCTTGAATATGTTTAACAAAAGCTGAGGAATCTAGGTTATGGCTGAGGGTCTGACCGAAGAGCTCTGTGACTCGGCACGGCTGCCTTGGCCTCCTGACTTTCATCTGTGAGGGTCAGTGATGGAGCAGGAGGGCATTTAGTGACCGGTAATGCACGAAGCTGGCAAACTGCCTGCAAAAACAATCGCACTGTTGCTGTTGAGCATTTCCCCCTCAGTATGCATTAAAATTTTCTCCACTGGAGTTTTTCCAACTGGTAGTAAGACATCAGTAATAAAAGATCTATTTTACTTAAAACAGGCAAAAAAATGAAGCAGAAAATTGTAGGGCTTCTTTAAATTCTGTCGCCATTGAGTTCTTCAGCTTACACTAGGAAGAAGTAAGGGGAGAAACATGGAGGGTGCGAAAATTAAAAAGCTGCAGAGGATAAAAAGTTATGAGTTTGTTTCTAGACTACTCCCTTTCATATGCATTCCCACACACACATCCAGAAAATAAACACTGATAGGTGAGAATGTCACCTGATGGACCCAGAACCAAAAGAAATGAGTATAATTCTGAGCTCAGTAACTCCAAATCTTAGTCCTTTAGTATTTAATATTTTTCAGAGTTTGTGCTGTTAAATCAAAAGGTTATCTATAATACATCTGGTGCTATTAATGGGAAAGATCAGGGATATTCAAAAGACATTTATTCATTATTAATATAGATAATAAAGGATCATTTATGAGGCTTCAGATGAGATTTTTATCATCAAAAGCTTAAAAAGGGAAATTTATTTTTGCTTCAGGACAGACTCGAGAGGTGTCTATAATGGGAAATGTGAGCTGACAGATTCACTCTGTTTCTGAAGATGGCTACTTTATAGCAACAGATTAAAAAGAAAATAAAATTTTGTGCTTTAAATTTCTATTGACAGCGTCTTCCTGATTTATCCTTGGTTTGTCCTTTACCGAGATGTCTTGTTGATGTTCTTTGCTTCCTGTCTCTTCCATTTGAGATGTTTGATGGCTTAGACAAATTGGGGAGGAATTCATCAAACTGCAAAATATTTGGGACTCTTGGAAAATAAACGAATTTGACTCCAGAGTCTTTACATCCTTGCAAATCCTAAATCTAACTTTTATTGAACAAAAGCAGTAATAAGAAAGCAAAGGTTGAAAATATATTATTTTGGAGGAAGGCCATAGCAGTTAGGAGACTTAGAGGAACTCTCAGATGCTGAACATAGTATTATTAGTCACTCTAGCTTATGCCATTGAAGCTAATCAAAACAGACTTAAAATGGTTTTTTTCTGAGGGACTCAAAGAGATTTTCAAAAATTCTCTGCAAATTGACTTTTCGAATCACTGTCTGCCAGTTACTTTTGCAAATAAACCGTGATTAATTCTCCAGCCAATAGTATGGATGGAAACTTACTGGATGTTGATTTGGAATCCATATAAGTGAGAAACAGGAAACTGAAGACGCTTCACACACACGGTGTCAGCGACAGACCAGGTCTTTAGAAATGCCTGCTGAATAATAAGCATCTTCTGTTATGTCAGATACCACAGGTGAAATTACCTTGCATTGGAGGATAATGGACATATGCTAATGTTTTTATTCATCCCTGACATGCAATATTAAAAAATGTATGTCTAGGATTTCAGATGAATTTTCTCCATTAAAGAAGAAAGAAGATCTGAGATTAAATGTACCTAAGTTATCCTGGGACCGATATTCATTAATAATTTCAGTGCTAGAGAATAAGTTAAATCTAATACAATCACACTGCTTCATTCCTGCTTCAGGAAGGTAAAAAGACACTGGGGGTCATCAAGTCTCATATCTCACTCAGGGAATGCTCAGATGGAACAAAACTCATGGCAATGGTGCTAGCCCTATCTTAGAGCACTCGTGCATCAGAAAGAAACATAAATCCAGCTGTCAATGCTGAGGAGAAACGGGGATCACTCCAATGTGCGGTTAGAATGTGGACAAATGCTGTGAAGGGGCTTGGCATTGGGTGTAGAATTGTCTGCCAACACCCAGCCATCCCTCCAATGTTCTTGTAGATGCCTGACAGGCCGAAAAGGTAAGAGCACGTTCCCCAGGCATCTTTGCACTTGCGTTTCTTCCAAATGCAATTTAGGTTTTGACCATCAGGTGTACTCAGACAAAACTTGGAAGATGCAAAGCTGCTCATGTGTTATTCACTCCTGGAAAACACAGCCATGGTGCCAATGTGGTTTCCCTGCAGTCACCAGAGGTCTTAGCTTCAGTCACCATGCTGGGTCAGAGCCAGAGCTGGGGTTCTTTGGAGAGCGCAAGTTATAGCAGGTAAAGTGAGGCAGAGCAATGAGGGAAGCAGAAATGGAGTTTTCTTCCCTATGCTGGTAACGGTGCGGTTTGGAATTAGCTATTTAACTCTAGGGGTGAGGGGGACCTACTGCTTTGCTGCCTAATAATTATTTATCTCCTTCTATGGTCCTGTTTATTTTGGTTAATGTATCAGTCTACTCTTTTATGTGATTCACCTTTACACAGTGGATATGAACTCTCCTGCAAGTCACAGGAAGAAGAAACCTCAGAGTGTCTTGAAAAGATGTTATTTTTGATATTTTTATCATGTACAAAAAGTTCAAGAGTCATACCAGAAGTTTCTACTAGGCCCAGTGCTAATGAGGGGTGACATATGATATGTGGTATATACAAGGTAATCCACCTTATTAAAATATAAAACATAATTTTTTCTTGGGCAAAAGTGTAGTTTATCATTCCTTTTCATAATAGCTAAATAAGCGGATGTTAATTTTTTTAATGTAGGCTTGGAAACTTAGTACATAGGTAGTTTGTAAGTTTTTTTTTTATTAATGGTATTTTCAGTGTGGAAATTTACTGATAATGTTGAATAGTAAATCTCCTAAAGTCATAAGTGAAAGAAATATGAATATGAATATACCCTAGGATAAAACTTCATATTAGAGTTTGAAAAATATTTCTTAGAATAGTGATATGATCAAACTCAAACATAGATCTAGACATTGCAAGATGATTACATGTATGTATTGATCGCCTTTAGAAGTTTATGTATGCATAAAATATTTTAGTTTTGAAACTAGAAGCACAGAGTAAAATTTACTCCTTTAATGTGAAACCTGTGTTTGTTTTGTTGTCGTGCAAATACTCAGTGCTGACCTGAACGTCAGATAAACACATATGGATTTCATTGTCAATTGAAATTAGATGATTTCTGTCCTTGCTTATGAAATTTATGTAGCAATTAAAATCTTGCTCACATATGAAAGAAGTTGAAAACTATTGCAAAATAGTTTCTTCTGAATGGTGTATTTTTTTTTGTAGAAATAGACAACCAGTCTAGGAAAACAATAAATCTCATCTTGAATATAGACAATCTTGTAGCTTACAAGTTCTTCTTTACTGCACTTCTCAGCTAAGTGAAAGACTCAGAGATGGATCGTTCACCAGTTATATACTTATAGAAAGAGAATATTGTCCAGTTTTGTGCAGTTCTTCTACGAGGATTTTAGTAAGACTTGAGTCTTGCTGATTTTCTTCCACACTCTCAAGCTAAAGTAGCAGTAGAAACAATCCAAGAGTTCTCTTTGGAGCCAAAAGAGTTAAAGACATCATATCACAGAGATGTATGCATACCCATGTTTATAACAGCACAATTCATAATAACTAAATCTTGGAATCAGCCTATCTGTTCATTAACAGATGAATGGATGAAGAAAATGTCATAGTTATACACAGTATGGTACCTTTCTGCCATCAAGAAGAAGAAACTGGTGTCATTTGTAATGGAAAATGGGTGTACCCTGAGACCGTAATGTTAAGCAGAGGAAATCACATACCAGGACTGAATAGTACATGGTGTTTCTTTTATTGCATGTATTGTGCTATTTGCTTTATTTTTTCCAGAAGAGGAATTTATTTATTTATTTTTACAATTAATTTTGTTGGTACAGATTTGATGTACCAATGCATAATGATCACATTTATCATAGGGAATTTGTACCTGTACCTAATATATTTGATTCTTAATTTTTTTCCTCAATCTCTTCCCCTCCACTCAACATTTGTTCCCTTCCTTATTTGTAAAATCTTTATTTTTATTTTTTCCTTCTTTCTCTCTTTTTTTCTTTTCCTTTCCTCCCCTTCACTCTTCCCCCTCCCTTATATCTCTTCTTATTCAAACATTTCTTCCTACTTCCCAACATCTCTCATCCATTTTGGTCCTTATTTACCCTTTTAGTTTCTCACATAAGAGAGCAATGCCATATTTAAACATATGTGGCTGATTTATTTACCTTGAAAGTATAGTTTCAAGGTGTGTCCATTATATGAGAAGCCAATATATAAATAAAGTACAAAATGAAAGACAGATAATAGAAAAAAAGAGAGAGAAAAAAAATGTTCTTGTAATCCATCACGGACAGTGTACCTAAAAGTGTACCTTGATTCAGTATAATTGTCTTATGTGTGTTTTAGGAGTTTTATTGCCTGTCAGTCTGGCTGTTAATTTGTATTTATAATAATTTATTTGATAAGGACTTAAATGGATCTGATGTTGGCAAATAAAGATTTATAAAAGGGAGGAGGTGGAAGGGGTAAAGGAATTAAATTGAGATGAATGTAATCATCGTGTACTGCAATTATGTACTAAGAAAGTTTAAAAAATTAAACAAAGATTTATTTTTACTACATGATTTTTCTGAAGGCTTAGCTTCTTTTAAAATCTGATCTTTGAAGTAAAAATATGATCCCAGGATATTTATTCAGGAGTTTATATAGAGACTTATTCATCTAGCTCTTCTGATAGAAAACATGTGCTTGAAGGCTACTTTCTACACTCCGTTTTCATCTTCAACACCTTCAGTGAGGGGAAGATGCAGAGAAAGAGGCCTCTCGCACACTGTCGGTGGGATGCAAAGTCATACAGCCGTTGTGGAAAACAGTGTGGAAGCTCTTCCAAAACTTAAAAACAAATTCTACCTGACTGAGCAATACCACTACTAGACACATATTAAAAGAGAATGAAACCGGTATGTCAAAGGGATACCTCCACGCCAATATTCACTGCAAGACTATGCACAATAGCTAAGAAACAGAAAAAAGTATCCATCGCCTGATAAATGGATAAAGAAAATGTCATCCATATACGCAATGGAAGACTACTTAGCCATTAAAAAGAATGGCATTTTGTGCTTTGTGACAACATGGGTGGAAAAGGAGATCACCGGATTATGTGAGCTGGATTATGCACAGAGAGACAAGCTATACATCATCTCACTCACATGCAGAATATCAAAAAGTTGATCCCATAGAGGTCAAGAGCAGAACAGTGGTTGCCAGAAACTTGGGATAGTAAAGGATAGGATGGGGAAGGCTGATCAATGGGTGCTAGGTTACAGGTAGGAGCAATGAGTTCTGGTGTGTGAGAGCTCAGGTGTGGCACAGTGGGGGGCATAGACAATGATAGTGTAGGTACAATTCAGAAAGCTAGCAGAGCTATACTGAAAGCGGTACCATTCGATAGAAGAAATGATAGATATGTGAGGAGATAGACATGTTTAACTTAGTGTAAACACTACTCAATATATATGTTCAAAACACCATGTTACCTTGTATTTGATCATGCTATGTACAGCATTTCTAAGGTTTGTAAGTGACAGTGAAATTCAAGAAAAGTATTTCTGCTGCAAGGAAATTTCTGAACAAGCACTGGGAAAAATATATTCAATGTTTGTTCTTCCTACTTGGAAGCCAAAGGTCCGTTTTGGAGGAATGATGTTGACGATACACTGTTGGAGGTTGGATTTGGGAGCGGCTTGGTTTCTCTTCTGTGAGAGAAAGTCCGCTGTAACACCACATGCTGTCTTCTTTACAGATGGAGGGTGGCGTGGTGAAAGCACTGCATAGTCTACTGTGGGAAATGACAGGAGCTTTTACAGCAAGATGACTTCTCTGATGAAGCGCAATGAAATGAGTCAGAAGATTGTGTTTCCCTACCGTCAGTCCTATTAGAATTGCTCGTACACCTAGGCCTGGAATCTTCTTCCATGTTATGCTCAGAGAGCTCCACCGTGGGCGGTTGGATGCGAAACACGAATGCTGATAAAATGTAAAATGGAAGGTCACAATAATAAAAAGGTATTAAAAATGCAAAACCTCTACAATGTAATTGACTTTTTGGAGTTTTTATGCTGTGTGGTGCTTACCAAGAAAGCCAAATTGCAGGAAAGGGGAGAAAAAGCAGGTTATTGGTGGCTTGTAAAAGCTTTTTACGGATAAAATTTCCACTGATTTCTAATAACAGCTCAGTTTCTTATTCCTGTATGCACTTGAAGGGAGTTTGGGAGAGAGGTGATTTTAAAAAGAAATGCCAGTGCTATAAACTTGTTATAGTATTGTTCGTGCAGTGTAGCACTTATCAATTATTAATGACTGATACCCCCTCCCATCTTGTTTCAACATCTGAGAAGACACTGAATCAAATAATCCAGGTCCTAGTGTGTTCAGTTATAAGAGCTCAGAAGACCCTTAATAAGCCACCAAATGGGGCTGTTAGGTCACTGTCTGTTTATACGTGTGTTGTTCTTCCATGGCATTTTGAGTTTAAATACATTGTTTGCTCTGGTCAGTGATGATGTAACAAAATCCCTAGAAATACTTCCCAGAAGGCTAGAATTCCATCGAATCTTATAAAACATGGGGAGATTTTATTTCTGAAATTAACTTGGATCACTGCAGCATATAATAGAGCCCCTTATACAGGCCGAGAGTCAGGGAAGCCTTGTCTAAAAATTACATGTGAGACATAAAATCTGAAAAAAACAGCATTAGGAAGAAAGTGGAAAAAGAGCAAAGCTTAGAGAAAGACTGAATTTTTCTCATTATTGTGATAATATACCTTTTAATGTTAATTTTTGGTTACATATCCATTTTTCCCATGTTTGTTCATATCTTTTCAGTATTTTGAAATGGGGAATGGCGTGTTTTGGCACGGCAATGAATTCAAATAGTACAAATGGGGACAGAATGATAAAAAAAGACTCTTGCAAACCCCAAGCACCATTCTTCACGTCTTTCCATTACTTTCCATAGGGAGAAGCTCTCTTACTTTTTGTGCATACTTAAAATATTATTCTGCTATATTTTGAATAAGTGTTCTCCAAAGGACCATGTGTGAAAAAGACTTGGTCCCCAGCCTATGATACTCTCGGAAAGTGGAGGCAATTTTACAAGGTGAAGCTTACTGTGGACCTTCCAGTCTCTGGAGTGTGATCTGTAAGGGTACAGGGACCCCAGGCTCTCTTTCCTTTTGTCACAACCAGCTGCAGTGAGGTAAGTGGTTCTCCTCTGCTGCATGGTTGTGTTAAGATGCACTGGGCTGGTGTGGGCCCAAACAACGTGGCCAATTGATCGTGGAATGGCATCTCCAAAACCAAGAGCTAAACTGTACCTTCCCTCTTTTTTAAGTTGAGTTGTCTCAAGCTTTTGTTATAGTAACAGACAGTTGACAGCATATATTCCATGCATAAATGTGCACATGTTGTGTTTAACACTATTTTGTACATTGGTTTTTTTTGCTTAACAAAAGCCGTGAGAATGCATCTCTCAGATCCCCATCTACTCATAGCAAATTGGCAGGAAGTCCAGCTGCTGAGCTGTAAAAGCCATTATTGTATTCATCTAAAGATCACGCTTTCCAGCGGCTGCCTCTTGGAAGACACAAAATGAGACAAAGATATTGCATGTCTAGGAGGAGAGGGAGAGAAAGAGAGAGCTCTTTAGCTGGAGATAGTTGCTCAAAACTGAGATTTTTGAACAAAAAAAGAGGATTAATGAAAGAGAAAAATATGGAGATAAAATAGTTTTTATGTGGTTTTTTTTTGTATCCAGGATCAAACTCATGACCTTGCACTTGCCAGGCAGGCGCTTGTGCCACTGAGCTATATCCCCAGCCCCTATCTGGTTCTTGAGTTTTCTAAATTATGTTTGGAAGTGCTCTAAAAATTATATCAAGTGGTTTAAATTTAGGGATACAGATATTGAAGACAATTATAAGTGGAAGAGGAAAATGGAACATGAAGTGAGGTTAGGTTTCTATACCTTACTTGTATAGTAAAATGTAGACAGAGGTAGACCGTGATAAGTAATATAAAATGTATGCCTAAAGAAACTCCTGTAAAAGCTATGAAAATCAAAATAGTATTCTAAAAGACAATTCAAGTAACCCACAGAAGGCTGGAAGAAGAAATTAGAAAAAGAAAAAAAAAGAAAATAGGAAGCAAAACAAACAAGTAAACAAAAAAAAAAACCAGAACCTAAATGACAGACTTGAATCCTAAAATATCAATTACACTGCAAGTGTAGTACAAATCCACCAGGCAAAGACAGAGATTGGAAGAACAGATTTACAAAAATGACCCAACTGTTTACTGTCTACTAGAAATTCACTCTGAATATGATTTATTCAAGTTGAACATTAAAGGATGAAAAAGATTTATCACACAAACATTAATTTTAAAAAGCAGAAGTTGCTCTGCTAATATAAGATAAAGTAGACCTCATTCAGAACAAGGAAATTTAGCAGAGACAGAGAAGAATATTGTACAGTAATAAAAAAGTGGATCTACCAAAATATATATCAATTTTCAGTGCACATACACTACACATCAACACTATAAAAGAAAAACAGACAAGTCCATAATTGTATTTGGCAACTTCAATATTCCTCTCAGAAGCGATGGAATAACTAGATTGACCTAGGACGCACAAAAACTAAAACGGCAGACCTGAGTCCCGAAATACCAACACCAACCCTTTCCTGCAGTGCTTACCCTTAGGGGAGACCTGGAAACATCTTCAGCTTTTAAGAGGAAGCCACAGCTCTTGAGAGCTTCCATTTCCGACCCAGCCGGCAGGTTCTAGTTCCTTGAAGAGAAATATTTATGATGTCACAAAAGTACGTTATGGTCCTCGCAAAATTGAAAGAAGCTCTTTTCTGTTGCTGTGATTTTTTTGGTCACTGTCTAGTTCCCTTGGTGTCTGTCCACTGTTCTCACTGTTTCCTCCATTTTAAAACCCTGCTTGTAGCAAAGGATTTGATAAGCTCATGCGTACTGATGTGTAACTTACGGATAACAGTTCAGCTGTGATTCTTCTAGAGGGGTTTGCAGTCGCACCGAGTGAAACTCCAATGTGAGGAAGGAAGCCGTAGTGCTGACGTTTTATGATGCACACAGCAAAATGGAGAGTTACGTGTTTTCCTAAGTAAACATTTTACATTCTAGAAATCTAAACAAGGAAGGGGCACATATTTTCTCTATGCCTCTACAGGGACCAGGTCTTTCTTTGTTAAGGGCAATTCAAGAGAAATTAAGAAGCATCCAGGGTACCTGCTACATGTTGTGTCCAAGTCATAAATAGAAACATGACAGGAAGCAGTGATGGTTCATTTAAAAATTTCCCTTTTCAATTATGCTGATTGGTATGATGTTTCTCTTCCTTCACAAAATAACATTCATTCAACACCTATACACGAACTCATTGATTCTTGTATTTTTAGAAAATACTATTTTGAAGAAATTCTATTATAACTAAGAAAGGGTCAAGCAAATTGGAAACAATATTTGCAGTCTAAAAATAAATTTTGTGAGCGTGAATGGAATGTCTTAGTTCATTTGTAGAACAATAGCGAAAAAACAATAGACCTGGTGGTTTCCAGGCAACACAAATTCATGCCTCAGAGTTCTTGGGACCTGGGAGTCCAAGATCAAGGCATGGAGCTGTGGTGTCCGGCGAGGTCCCACTATCTGGGGTCAGGGACAGCACCTTCTCTCAGCGTCTCCACATGGGGATGTGGCAAGGGAGTCCTCGGGGACCTTTTTTATGAGGGCTCTGATCCCACTCATAGTATCCTACCCTTGTGACGCAGTCAACTCCCAAAACTTTCAGGTCCTAACGGCATCGCCTTGGGGGTGAGAATTTCAACTTACAAATTTGGGGAGAACCTAAACATTCAGGAGCGCATAAGGAGGACGTCCATTCACAGCATATACCGTTTCCTGCTTTCCTTTCCATGCCCTTACTCCCTTTGTTACAGACTGCATCTTCCTTTCTGTCACGGCATCTCTTAGTCAGCTTTAATTGATTTTCTTGACAGCATTTTCCTAGTTTGGTCCCTCTTCCATTGTTCCATTTTCCAGATGGAGTCCTGTTTTTTATTTACTCACAGCTTTTTTTTTTTTATAAGAAGCTGTTTATAAAAATCACATCAATTGTTTCTTGGTCTTTGCCTCCTCCAGAGAAACTGTAATTTGCAAAAGTTTAATTAGGATCTTTCAGGACTCTCTGCACTTTAGGATTTTAATATGTACCACTAGCACAATATAATCCCCAGATTTTTTAGTGCTTTCAAATGCTATTCCTCAAATCTAGTTTCTCAGTATAGTTATGGTTCTTAAAATATTTCTTTCTAAACGAAGTCTGAAAGGAAACCAGATAAACATTATTATTACATCAAAGTTGCAAGCTCTTCCCACACCACCATTTAGCATTGTGGTTGAAGTTTTTTAAAAAGCAAATGCTGAAACTCATTTGGATGCTGTTTTCATAATAAGCCATTTTAATGATCACATATGTTGTTGTTTTAAGGGGCCATTGTATAATTGAAAGAATATACTCTGGACTATCTTGGGGATTTGATTCATGCAATTCTTTCCTCATTATGCACTAAGCTGTTTATTAATCAGCCCGACTACACGGTCTGTTTTTGCTCACTTTGATTTCTTTTGTGTTTAAAGTTCAGGACTTAAATTTTTAGTACTAAAAATGAAGATGACTGCTTTTAGTTGTTTGTTTGTTTATTACTTCAACTAGATTTCTAAACATTTCCAGGCTGCAAAGGGAAGAAAGAAAAGAAAAAGATGAGAGTGATATCCTGTCAACACATTTGCTTATTAAATGTGAGGCCCTTGGAATGAGCAAATTAGGGTGAAAGTCCTGTTCGAGATTGCACTGCAAAGACATTTGTTTGGCAGTATACATTTTTAAAGTAAATTTTTTAGAGTACATCTTTCTCTCTCTCTGTGTGTGTGTGTGTGTGTGTGTGTCTAGAGAGCTATCTACTGCCTTCACCCTTTTTTCCTCCTGTTGGATTTAAAAGATATTTAAGGGTCTCCTGCCATGCTAAGGCTAGGGTAGCAGATAGACATTTTAGTCCAAAACTTTAAGATGCAGAAAATCTCATGGTATTTATTTTTAATGTAATATATCAATCTCCAATTCATTAGTGGTGCTCCACCATGCTGGGTAAAAATTTAGGAAGGGGATGGTGCTTAAACATTCCAGAACTGTTAGGGAAAGTTCTTCAGTCCTCTGTCCAACAGATCAGAGAGGAAAATATAGTGGTAAAGAAAAATCATGATATAATAGCTCAGTTAGTTGCTTGGACTAATGTTTTGTTCCCATATGAACAGACTGCAGGAAAGTAGAGAACCTAAACTAAAATGGGAGAAATAGAAGACCATTCTCTGAGTTAAATGCCAACGGTAATCGAGTTGGAGGCCAATGTGGATGTATGATCAAAGGCAAAAGTGTCTAGGTGCTTGAAACGTGGAGAGCTGTCCCATGGGGTTTGCAGACTGAGAGCCAAAGAGCCAGTCTATGACCACATCCTCCTTCTTCATCCATCACAGAGGCGCTTGTACTATCAGTAACCACCTGCCTTCAGTTACACTCGCAGGAAGGTTTACTTATGCCATGTGGATGCTCAGTTAATGGTAACTCCTTTATTTATCAATTACTGACTCGAGATTTCTTATCAGCACCTGGTAAGGGTGGTGCTGGTAGGAAACATTTTAAAAACCATCAGTTTAACCCCTTGTCTGATTCTATCATTCTCATAATTCATGTTAACAATTTAGCTCTGTTGTTAGTATCCTTTCCTGGTCATTTAGATTCCATTCTGCTATGTTCCAAGGTGGCATGTAGGGAATGTAGTCAGGGAAAGGGAGTGGAGGGAGGTTTCCATAGACCCTTGGCTTTGGAGGAAGCGGTCACCTGATTCTAGTGTTGGTTCTGGTGCACTGTGGCTGGCATGAGGTGTGTTCAATGTACTCCTTTACCTGTCTGTCCTGTGGTATCCACCAGTGACATCTCTGGCTCATAATCTTCCTGTCTGTTGTTTTCCAAACTCACCTGGGATCTGGCCAGCTTGCTCATAGCATCTGCAGGACTCATGGCAACACTACCATGATGTATATTTTAATATAATATATTAATACTGTATAAATGAAGTATAAATGAAGCCAATACATTTTGGAATAGGCTTCATTCTTTTACCTTGGTGAGTATACCTTAATAATGACAAAACTGAAAAAAATGTGCTTAAATATATGGCTTTTAAATGTCTAGAAAGTTTGCACAATATCAGACAAATTTATTCATGATTATACAATTGTTGAGGGTTCCGTGGATGGTTGACAATATTTGGGTAACTAATAAATTACATATATATTTCATTAATTTTTAAATTTTATTTTAGTAAAGTCATTAATTTTGTTGTCATGATCAAGATTTTCATAATTTGGCTCTATTGACAGTAATTTCAAATGAGATAATCTTTCCCAAATTATGCTTTATGTGAATTTTTAAACTTTATTTTAATTTGTAGAAAATTTTCTCCATTAAAGAAGCGGCCACTTGCCAGTAAAGTGGTCAGACTTGTCAGTAAAAAAAATGTAAAGCAATATTTGATTTGGAAACAACCCATCAGTTTAAAGAAATGCAAACAATAAAATTGGTATAATAGAAATTATTACAAATTATCAATCTTGTCATATAAATATTATTACATATGGTATTTATCACCATCATCTGTTTTGTTCTATACAGCCTATCTTAAATTTTCCTTCCCTTGAAATTTTAATTCTTGGATATTATATTTTAATCCAATTGGATGGCCTTTTTATTTTTTGATACTGGGGATCAAACTTATGTTCTTGTGCTTGCTAGGCAGGTGCTTATGCTGCTGTGCTAAATCCCCTGCCCTGGATATTATACTTTAAAAAATGAAAATAACTACACTTTACCCAACAGGCTCAGATTATCTCCTTATTTAAAACTATCTTGATGCTGGAAGGCTGAACAGTGCTCGCTATAGAAAGACTTCAGTGATTACATCTACATAAATCGTCACAATTGGATGAACAGTTTTGTTTCCTTACCTCAATTCTCTTGATTTTTATTGAAGTGTCACAATTTGGGCATATTTCACGTGTAGTTTTTTCTGACTTAGGATCCAAAATGAAAAGTTCATCTTTAAAGATAATGAAAATTAGCCTTTTGTTTTTACTTTCCTAATATTTATTTTTGTAAGCAATAGTTCAAACCCATACTATAGTTTGAGAATGAATTTCATTTTCCTGCAAGAACATTACTCACTATGGGAGTGTCTCCTCTCCACCCTGGTGGATTTGCTGAATACTGTGTGACCAAGTGGTTGCATGGACAAAATGAATGTGTCCACCAAGACCTTTTCCCCTTTGGTCCTATTAAGAAGACACTGTATGTGACCTATGATTGTTCCAACCACAGTAACTGCTATGACTGTGCTGAGATCTTGTCTCGCACTCCGCACGCACATCTGTTGTGAATAATGAGTTTGTTTCCAAGCAGCCCTGGGATCACAGTGTTGGGAAGCAGCAATGTCATTCTGGGGTTTTGGGCAAAGCCTATGAGTTGCATCCCTAGCACCTGAGCTGTGTTAGTACTGAGAGTAGACACTTAGGTCATGGGTTCAGACCTGAGCGCTGCACCCCAAGTGATGTAGATGTGCAGGTGTCCTCATCTCACAGAATCATCCAAGTAAGCATCTGACCTACTGTGACCCTGGGAATGTGTCTTTGGTAAATGGGAGGGCACAGTAAGGTTCTTTCTCTAAACCTTAACCTGCCTTAGCAAACTCATTGAAAAGTACTAGATCTAAATATAGTCATCACTGGATATCCTTGGAGATGGATTCCAGGGCCCCCACGGATGCTAAAATCAAAGGAGCACAAGTCTCTTCCATAAACTAGCATAAGATGTGCACATCCTCCTGAATATTTTAAAGTATCTCTACATTACATACGGTATCTCTTGAAATGCAAATGCTATGCAAATAGTAGTCATGCTGCATTATTTAGGGAATAATGACAAGAAAATGACATGTTAAGCACCGGTGCAACTTTGTTTTCCAAATATTTTTGATTCCTGGTTCATTACACCTGTGGATGTTGAACCCACAGATTGAGAGACTTCGTTGTACCAGTCTGAGGGTGTACAATAGTATGAAATTTAAAAGACAGCAACATTTATGCTTTGCAATGAGCGCTACTTTACTATGCCAAGAGACAAATATTTTCTTTGCTTACAAGAGATTTCTTTGACATATTCCATCTCTGTAGTATTTATTAGATGTGATACTTTTCAGAATCTCAGATTTTTCTAAGTTTTGTTTTAAACCATGCTTAATTGAAATTTAGCAAACAAACCATCCTGCTTTGGAAGGTTTTTTCCTCCCACTTTTTCATGTAGTAATGGAGCGGAATCACTGATTACTTAAGTATGACTCCATGTGGGGGAAAATGTTAATGAAAACACTTAGATGCACCAAGAAGCATTTTTTTTTTCAGATTCCAACGCCAAGCCACAATGTAGCCAATTTATTCCTTCCCAAGATGGAATTGTGTCCCTCACTAAATCTTCCTATGAATGATTTTTTGATGTTTCCATTTCTAAAGGAATTTGTGTGAGAAAGGCATTTAGTACATTCCGCATCAATCTTGCTCTATTGTTTCCCTAATAATACACAATTATGGATATTCAGACTTTATAAATCATATAAAATGAAAAGCAGTGCTAATTACTTTTTTTCAACCCTCTTTATTAAATTTATTTTTTCAGCTTCCTAATTGAAACGGGCTTCTCTTTCTCGTTTGGTTGGCCAAGGCTGGCGCGAACCATCAGATCCTTCTAACACCAAATGCCCTTGCATCTAGACCAGTCAATAATTGCGAACAGGATTTAGAACCCATTTTTGTCTCCTACCACTCGGTTTCCTTTCCTCCTTTTGTCCCTGCAAGCAATATGTTAATGGATCTCATAAACACGAGGCTCTCAGCTGCAGAACCTTCTCCCATTGAAAAGGCAGTCAGCTAATTAACACAGCTGCCCGGTAGCATGTGTGGCAGTCACCCTGGATGCTGGGTAGGACACCTTTGAACAGGGAGGATGAGCTGCACTGGGCCCCAGGAAGCGTAAAAATGCAACAGAACAGCAGGAGAGATGTGAGTTTCGGTTCCCTGTGCTGCAACTTTGGCAAAGCAAACACTGTCCCACAGATCAGATGGCACGTGCAGCGTTCACCATAGCTGGCTTCTTAACTATTTACGGAGAAGGAGGTTGATATGGGAGGAAGGGAGAGAAATTGATAAAGAAGATGAAATCACGACCACCCAAGCCATTAATACAGGCAGACAGCCAAGCTAGCTTGCTTCTGACCTATGTAGAATGCTGTATCACTTTTGGATGTTCTGAAGACATTTTGAATTTTTGGATACGTGTGATGGAATTTAAAAGTCCACATCTGAAGTTATTTTTATGCTTTTAAAAGGGTTTGGAAATTTGTAAAATTCTGTAACCCTTTATGAAATAAACGTCAAGTAGTTTTCTATTTTGATCATAGGCTCCTCCTCAGGATAGGATTTGATATTGGCTAAAAGTGTGATATTAAAAAATAAATCATGCATAAGTTCCAAAGCTTCCTTTCCAGTTATCTGCAGGTGAAGATGAAAATCTATTTCATGATTCAAATGAAAAGATATCTATTTCTGGATTTAAGTAACCAACTATTTCTCACTGCACATTTTGGTAATTTTATTTCATGACTTTTTGATACCTTTTACTCTTGGAAGTTCTCCTCGGTGTCTCCTTTGAATTTAATGTGGTCAGTATTTGCCCTGATCCTTCCCTTATAGGACTATTGTCCTTAGGAAAACCTTGACATGTTTTAGTTAAGGGAAAATAAAACCCTAGTAAGTGTTAGTGAAGAGTTTACAGTATTTAACTTTCAATAGAAGATAGAGCCTTGTAGGTTCTGTTTTAATTTTTGTAGAAAACTTCTGTTAATTTTGAACTGTGTCTCCAAAGAGGGAAGTGAAGAAGTGGAAGGTGGGAAGGGGGTGACTCAAAGGAGTCCCAGGCCTCTGCCCCACAGCGTGGGTGCCCAGTAGGGCGAACACATCATCTCCTTCCAAGTCCGCCCTGGAGAGGAGATATAGTTGATTTTCTCTAAATCCAGAGGACCTTTTACTTCCAGTGTTAGAAATTAGGGGGTTTTTATCCCATGAGACAATTTAAATAAAGGTATGAAATTTAGTTTCCCAAGTTAAAATAAAACTCAGATCCTAAAATCCTATTGAGTTAACGTCAAATATTCTGCATTTTTCCCAGTGCCCTCCTCAAAAAAAAAAGTAGTGGGGGAAAGAGCAAGAGATAATAATAAAGTCAAGATACAAAAGAGAGGGCCTTAGTTTCTGTCCAGAGGGACCACCATCTTTTAATATAGTCACTTAAAAATACATGCATTGCTACATTTTTCATTAGCCTTAATTTTTTCATCAATCATGTTAATTTATACAGAGGGCACTTAATAATAGCTAATTAACACTTATGACTTTTGAAATTAAAAGACCTTTGGAGAGATTACTGCTGATTGGGGAAAGGATTTTTTTTTCAGTTCCTCTCTTTTTTAGATAAAAGAGGGAAATAGCAAGAAGATATTGGGCCTTGGTAAGTTGAGAAGAGATTTGTCCTCCTGTTTCAGAGGTCACTCAGCAGGTGACAAGGACATAGACTTGATGAGCACAGTGATGTGTTTTGATGCCACCTTAGGAAAAATGACCCAGTTGAAATTTATCTGTCTTGAATTTAATAAAAAAATAAATAAAAATTCAGGATAATCTATAAATAGATTGAGACAAGATATTTATTAATGGCCCAAGACAATATTAGTAGTAAACAAACAAATTGTAAGTTGTTGTAATGACTGTGTTGGAGTAACATAAATTGCACTAAAAATCAGAATTTGCAAAGTTAAATTTTTTTTTTAGTGAGAAACCAATTGTTATAATTACCTTGACCATCAAGAGAAGTTTCATTCTACGTCACATTAACCAAGTGTGCTTGCCTGTATCACACCTTTATATCTTACTGCTTCAGGTCATAGCCTCTAATCAGAAAGTAGATTTTTAACTGTTTATTTTGTATCTGCAAAATATCTTTGGTTGAGTACTCGTTTTATCTGATTAGCATGTGTTTGTGTGTGTCAGTACATGCATATAATATTATATAGACATGTTACATACATGACAGCACATCCATATGTGATTCTTGTATGTTTATGGTATTATAGGCATAAATACTTAATGTTTATGTTAGGCATATATTTATAGATGCATGATCATACTGTATATCCATATCTCTATCTGTTCCTCTGTTTCTCTGTCTCTCTTTTTCATCTTTCCTGAATTATTTATTTTGATCACCAGTAGATGTCTCCCTTCCCTGACTGAAGGTTGACACTATAGGATTAACTGGGGCTTTCACCAAAAATCTGGTTTTGGTATGAATGGAGTGACCATGGTTTTCACTAAAGGGAAATTTCAATATGAAGTATTTCTCACCCAAATCAGTGTTTTAAATGCCTACTGTGTATGCTGCTTCCTTTGATGGAAAAATGTTGCACTGGGGCATTTTAATTTAAGGTTATACAACAGATCCTCAATTGTCTCAGATGTTTTGAGCATTTTCATTTTTATTACAGCTTTATCTACGGTCTGGGATGTGTTAGGGAATTTCTCAAAGTTTCTAAAGTAGTTTTAATGACCCATGAATAAAAAAGATCTAAAGTTAAATTAGGGAATAAAGTGTATTTCTAAATCTAAATGTCTATTTTTAAATTGCATGCATTTAGCTATGTGTAAGAACAAAAATACTGACTCACTTTAGAGAGACTCCTTAGTCTCCAAGGTGGTGCAAGACATCTTGAATGATATTTACACTGCCTGCTTTAAAGTAAAGCACCAGTGCCAGATGTTCTTCAAGGGAGAAAATCTACACAGTGAGACATCACCTACCTGGAAAATTTCCTGTAGAAAGGCAGAACTTTTGAGTCATTCTTTTGGTGCCTATGACATTTCTTTTCTCCTTTTCCCTAGTTTGCTTTTTCCATTTTCCTTAAGTTGTGTTTGGGGGCTTGATCTCTTCTGCCTGGTTCTTTCCTTGTGAACTCATCTTATTATGGTCCTTAGCAGGCCTGGGAAACTCTGTGAGAGATTACTAATGTACCATGAGTCACGCTCATTGTGAATCTCCGAGGTTCTTTGATATATTTTTGGATATATTTGCAAAGTGATACTGATTGGCTTGTCACTCACACTGCTTTAATTTCCTTGGTGATGGTGGTGAGATGTGCAGTGCTTTAGGCAAACTGACATTATTCTGGAACCATCCGAGGCGCTTTAGGGCTATAGCTATTTCGTACAGAGTCATTTGGAGATCTGATTCCCAAACCATTTTGCTATGAGGATGCTCCTTCGAGATACCTAGATTTTGAGTTTGGGACTTTCTCATGTTTCTGATGGGCTACAGGTGATACCCAGTTTTGTACAACTGATTGAAAGACAACTGATTGAAAGACACTACTGTGTGTCCAAAAACCACTGATCCATGTTCTCCTTTTTCATATGTTGGACTACAGCTCTAAATAAAGCTTAAATTACTGAACTCTTAGATTACTAGTCCATGAAATGACTGCTAATCCACAGGAGAATATAAAGAATATACACATATATATATATGTGTATGTTTAGTTTAATCAATTTTCTAACTAGGCAATATACTTATTTCTTTATTTATTATATTTAAGAGAATAAAATCAACCAAAATAAAACAGAATTAAGCCAATCAAAACAAAACAGTGAAATTGATACAGAATATCAAAACAAGATAACAGGAAATCAACAGTGGCTACCATAACAATCTACTTTTTAAATAGCCATTTTTATTGTAACATATATGCGTAATATAAAATTTATAATTTTAATCATTTGACACTTTAGTGGTATTTAGTACATTTCCAATATTGGTCAAACATCACTTCTGTAGACTCCTCTTTTTTTTCTTTTTGGTCTTTTTGAGACAGGGTCTCACTATCCTGTTCAGGCTGGCTTTGAGTTCACTTTGTGTTGTAGGAGGAGAACAATTAGAATCAGGACATGGAGTTATAATATTGTTTTGTGATGGTCACCCAGAGTCAACACAAGAAAATGCAGGAAATCTACCCACAACACTGATGACATAGAATATTTAGCCAAGGGCCTGGATTCCATAGCAATGTCCCACTTGAGTCCAGATGAAGACCCAGAGCTCATGACAATGCCTCCTACGAGTCCAACTGGAGGTCTAGAGCCCACAAGAAGGACTCACGCCAATCTCTTTTATGGATCCACACTGGGAAGGCCCAAAGGTCAGTGGTGGAAGCTAGGGAGTCTATGCCAGCAGGGTGAAGGAGCTGTGCTGGTGGGTCGAGGATTCTATGCTGGAGCCGAGAAGTCACACTCACAACAAGACAAGGACTATCCTGAAAAGCACCACAGCCATCCTCAGTGACACGGAGGCCCCGAGCTCCTCTGACGACAAGCACAGTTGAGTATATGCCAGGAAGCCAGTGTGATGAGTTCATCCTGGAGACTAAGCAGTACACATCTTCCCCTCTGGAGCCAGGAAGCAATGCTGGATATAAGGACCAGAGCTTCTCCAGGAGAACCAACGGTTCAAACAGCAACACGTAGGAGAACCCACAATGCCTTAACATCTCAACGCCTAGCTTCTCCTCCATGTCTCCATTTATGCTGGCAACTTTCCTCAGGTGGAACATCTATGCTCAGCAGCATGGTGATTTAATTCCACTGGCATTAAGTTGACCACCAGTTTTTAATCCATAACATTTTGTAACACAGGCTGGTTTCAAACTCGCAACAATCCTCCTGTCTCAGCCTCCCAAATGCCTGGATGACAGGTGTGTGCCACTATGCCTGGCTTGCTGTAGAATTCTTGTACATTTTCATCATGCATAAAGAAAATCATGTACCCATCAGAGTCATTTCCCATTTTCCTGCCTTTCTAGTTCCTAGCAACCACCGATGTGCTTTCTGTCAATACAGGCTTGCCCACTCTGGGTATTTCCTACCAATGTAACTAGATAATATGTGGCTTTTTGTATCTGAATTTTTTATCTAGCATGATGTTTTGAAGATTCATCCAGGTTGTAGCCAGTATCGATACTTCGTTCCTTCCTATGGGTGAGTAATATTTTGTTGTATGGATGCACTGCTCTTTGACAATCCACCCTTTGGCTACCGTGAATAATGATGCTACAAACATTCTTGTGCAAGTTTTTGTTTGAAGATTTGTTTTTAAATCTTTTGAGAGGAATTGTTGGGTCATAGAGTTACTCAGTTTAGCTTACTGAGGAGCTGCCAGACTGCTTGGGGTGTCACTTTTAAGATGTAAGTATTTCTTCAGAGACTTACTAATGTGATATGTAGGAAAAACTACCTCTTCAATAGAAAAGCAGGACTGGAAACCCCAGGACCTGATCTTATCATGATCATGATTACGGCTATAAATTTGTAATCTGACTCATTTTGCAAATGAGCCAACCAAAGCCAAAGGAGATTCACTGTATTAATTTTACAATGTAAATAGTAAGTACTATGATCAGGCCCAGAATCCAAGTCTGCTGGTTTAATGTCTTTTCTTTTATGTTGTAACATATACTAGGTTTTTTTTTTTTTGACTTTTCATTATATTGGCTGTATTGGTTCTGAGTCATGCATTTTGGTTGCTTATGACTAAGGAACTTTTTGGTACCATGGAGACTTGGCTAGGCTTTTGAGGCTAGTAGACAAAAATGCTCTTCAACTGTTTGAGCAATTGTTGACAATATTACTCATCATGTCAGTCCATGTTTGTGCTGCTGTAACAAAATATCTGGAGCTGGGTACTTTATAAAGTAAAGAGATTTATTTGGATCGTGATTCTGGTGGCTGGAGTGGGAACGTTCAAACACCATGGCACCAACATCTTGGTGAGGGCTCCCTGGTTGACTATCACAAGGAGGTGGAGAAGTGGAAAGATAAATAGTGGTGTGCAGAAGAGGTGCTAAGCATGTGGATTGAACTTGGTTTGTTAGAATCTGCTCTTGTGAAAATGAACTCACTCCTGTGAGACAAATATTAATCCACTTATGCCCTAATTACCCTCCACTGGACTTCACCTCTGCAGCTTCCACCATCTCAATGCCAGCACATGGGAGGCCACGCTTCCAGCACATGAAGCTTTGAGGAACGAGCCACAGCCAAAGCACAGGACCTCCTAGAATTTTACAATTACTCCTCTCTTCTGGATGCTGGCCAATTTAGTGTGCCTCAATAAAAAAATCCTCTCACCTTCAGGTTACAAAGTGATGACACTGATGAATTAATGGGCACTGATTTGCACTTTATAATCCATAGCTAGACGATCCCGCTAATGATGACTTCTTCTCTTGGCATGTTGCTGAGTTCTACTCTTGCTTTTATGCCTTTTTCATAATAGGATTGGAATGGAATCTCCACACACATGCATTTTACCCAGTGAATACCTTGACTTTCTAAAAGAAAAGGTGGTCATTTTTTCCTGCAATTTAATTCCCAATTTTTAAAAAATATTTAAAGCAAATAGTGGCAATCAATAGAGACACTTCTAGAAGCACAGCTTTTCTATAAGTGATATTTGCTTTATCTACCCATCTCTAGCTTTTATTCCACCGTAAGCAGCTAACTATTTTAGGACTGATATTGATGCTATCGGACCTGGCAATCTGTTTCCAGAATGATTCTAAGCCCTTCTCTTACCTGTCTAGTTTCTCTTAACATAATTAGAGCTGCTTTTGATACTAACAGAAAATGAAGCTAACTTTTTCAGAAGTGGCAAAACTTACTCATTACTCATCCTGTGTAAAATATTTTGCTAGGTAATGTACTCAAGGGCTATCTGTTTCTTATTATTACTGCCAGCTAAATATAGTATGCAGTGTATGATTATTAAAAATTAAGTTAGGCTTGAAACTTTTTGAGAATTTCATGACAATCCTTTCCAACATGATCTCTTCCTGCCATATGTAGCTATTTAAATTTAAATCAATTCAACTGAAATATTACTGTATTTTCTCTTGGAAAATATGGCTTTTGATAATTGGAGACAATCCTCTGACTCTCCAAAACCGCAGGTTTGCACACAGAGGAGTGGTCATTTGATTCAGAGCCCAGAATTCTCTCCATATTTTAATATGTAAATGTAGATAAATATTATGAGAAAAGTGATTTGGGATCAAATCTTTGCATTTCCACACATGATATTTGCACACAGTATCATTGCCTATTTTTCTTCCAGTCTCACCCCAGTAGGTCTCAGCTGACCCATGGTTCCAATCTCGGCACCTGTATCAGGCCTATGCCGCAGATGGTAGTAACCACCCTGTTTTCGTAGTGGTCACTGTCTTTTGAAAGTCTGAAGTTTAACACCATGGTGTGGTATATTGTGTTCTTCACCATAAAGAGGTGAGAAAAAGCCCAATCCAAGCCCAGTGCAGACAGAAGCCGTTTTACAGGAGTAACCTTCCTGGTGGCCCCTCCATCCCAAATGAATTTCCAAAGCATGTCATTAAAAAAGTTAGGCGAGATTTCTGGTGCTTTGTCATCTAGATGGTCTCATCCTCTGGATTTTCAACATTTAAAATGCCACCAATATTTTCTGAAAAAGAAAGCTATACAATTTACATTTCAGAGAGTTGTTTTCTATCCCAGAAGGCTGGAAATAATAGCTGTATTCTAAAACAGTTATTTGTTTAAAGCTAATTCCATGATGGGCATGATTTCTCTCCCCTGTATTTGCACAGTACTTTATATGTGTCATTTATGGTATTTCTTATTCCCTTATCTTGTGCACACCACATTCTTCTGCACACACGTATCTTTGGACACTCTTCTTCAATGACTTCATCATGTTTTTCCACTATCCAGTAATTTCCAGGACTCAGCCTGGGGTTTCTGCTTCATCTCATTCTATACTTTCTCTTGCAGTAATCTCACTCTTGCCTATAACTTCAAATAACATGTATATGTGACAACAACCAACTTTATATCTTCATCCCAGACTTTTTTATGCTCAGACCTATGTATCTCATCGCTTGCCTGACGTCTCCATTTCAATATCATATAGCATCTCAAGTTTCACAACCTTTATACTCCTGTCCTTCCTGGATTTACAACTACTCCACTGCTGCATCTCAGCAAATGGCATTGTAATTTTCTTGGTATCCCTTGCCAGCAACCGGAAGTCATCCTTTCTGAAGTAGAAAATTCTGTTGGTTGTATTTCCTAAAATGTGTCTTGAATTTTTTATTTTCAACTCTATTGCCTCAATCATCATCTCTCACTTATTCAGAAAAGCTTGAGTATTACATGATTACTCCATACAAGGTGGAATTTCCACTAGTATTTGATCCTGACTGGATCTCCCTCTATCTCTACCTCCACTTCCTAATTGAATCTACTTCTATGACGATGCCTCTTCACCTGTGATCAGTAAGCTTTGCTCGAGCAAACCTTTGTTTGCTCAACTCCAGCCCAGGCTTTGCCACAAGCATCTGGAAATGAGTGAATCAGTGAGCCTTACAGGAGGTAGTTCATATTGGGTTTTGTCTCTTATTGTACAAATTTTGCCTCACAACCTTTGTGCTACAGATGAAAATAAGTAAAAACCTAATTGTTAAAAGCAGAGAAAAATAATAATGTATTATGAGGTTAATTATGTAGACCATCTCTGCTTCATAACCTGTACAGGGTGACTTTGAATCTTAACGTGTCTTTTCCTTACTGAAATCACATTGAACAAAATTATTTATTAATTAGAAAATATTCATATTTGTAGGCTGTACTTCACCATATTTTTATTACCACAAAATGGTTGCTGATAATTAAAAGTATGGAGTCCAAGAAACGTTCACAAAAAGAAGCATCATATAATGGTGATAAAGGTGAGTTGCTTCCTGTATGGATTTCATGGAAATAGATGTTGTTTTTGCCTTCATGTTGGTTTTCCTGGTGTTTGGCTCAGAAGGGGCTGCCAATCATGAGTCCCTGCTCCTCTGGGTGCATGCAAGAACCAGGGGAAGCCAAGCAGATTCTGCTTCCTAGAAAAGAGACAGTGAAGGTATTCCTGAAAAGATCGGTCCACCCAATGCAGTACCCTCAAGAAGGAGTCCACTTTTGCTGGCTACTGAGATTCCTGTATGAGTTTTCAGTGCTTTCTCTAATTCTATATACTATAATCAATAATCCCAAAATGTCTCTTTTTCTTCTTAAAGCTAGGCAGTTAATTTCTGTTGCTTACAACTCAAGAACCTAGCTGAGATGACCAAAACAAATATTCCTAGCTACTGTTTTCTGCAATAGTAATTATAATAATAATTAACATTGATTTAGTAGTCACTGTGCACCAGACACTATTTTAAGTATTTTATTTGTATAATGTTGAAATGTGTTCACATAAATATGCAGCTATTTTTACAAGGTGGTTTTGTTTTTGAATAGGAAATTAACTGGGAAAGATTATAGGAGAAAACAGATGCTCTAAGGAAGACACTCTAATTACTGCGATAGCCACTCTTTACATAAAAAAGATGCAGACAGATTTTAAATTCATTTTCATTTTTATTGAATATAATATATAGTAAAGATTCATTAGAGAACACTTCTGCCTTCAAGGGACTTGCGACAAGTAGACTAGAAGCTTACCCAAATACAGATGATTATAAGGAGGACAAGGAAGAGCATTAAGCAAAATATTTGTAAACATTAAATAAAATATTTTAACAGAAATGTAGAAAAATATAAAAATAATGACTTAGGAACAAATTCTGGCAATCTCAAATGTTAGGATGAAGAAGTACGTCTTCTGTTTTGCAAACTGTTGAGAGTGTCTACTTGGTTACCTCTTTGCCAACGTTACATTTGAATTTAGCATGACTTTGTCTCAAAATAAAAGATAAAAAATGAGCAGAGATGTAGTTCAGTGCAAAGGGCCTGAGTTTAACCTCCATTAATCCCTGCGAAATTGAAGCTCTATTTACATTATAGTAAAGAATTGTAAAATAACGTGTTAGTTTAGAGTGGTCATGACTGTATTCTGTCTCCTGTAAAACCACATTTAATTTGATTAAAATTTAAAATGGGCTTACTCATTCTTTTCTTCACTGATTCATTTTTTTCAGCATAAGCAACTGTTCCACTCTTTGGTGAATATCCCAGTTGGTCTTACGGTTCTAATCATGAGACTCCTTTTGTCTCCAGTGAGCTGTGGAGATCTATATACAAGCCAACAGGCGTAAGAGAATGTGCAATTGATGCCGGAACAGAGACATAGTGTGGGGTATCACAGGCTCACAGATAATAAAGCCACAAACCACGTGCTTAGTTAAATAATCTCCTCATTGTCTCATCCAGATGTTCACATAGTCTAATCAAGTGACCCCAAATCAGTTTTAAATATGCTGGCGACCTGTCCTTTGTAATCATGCGTGGCTGCTGGTGTTCTCATGTTTTGGATTCAGCACGGTAAGGAGCAGCACTCAGGCTGAAGTGGAGGAGCTGAGCTGAGGCCAGGCTGGGCAAGGCCTCGGGGAACAGGCCCGTGTGGTACCCGTGTGAACCACTCTGTGAACAGCTGCTGCCACGTGTGACTCCACTGCTTCCCTGAAGCCCTGGTTAGGAAAGACCACTGTTACTTAGCACCTCCTGTCGCTTTCTTTTCAGCAAATGTTTCCTAACAGATATATTCCTAACAGAGTATTTCCTGATGGATGCGGTAAACTATAATTTATTGTGAATTCAGAGAAGTTTGCTTTCAGCCTCCTTTCTGTGTACTAGGAAATAGCAAATTCCATGGTTCGCTTTACATCCTACTCCTGTTCTTAAAGCTGTGGATGTGTGATGTTTATTTTCTGAACTCCTGTGCTTTACTTTCCTTTTTTAAACATGGAGGGTATGACTCCATCCTCCTAAGTTAATGGCAATACTGCTGAAGAACAGTTAGTTCCACGGCTCACACACAGTATTATTAAATAGGTTTTAGAATTATAGAAAAAAAATTACAGAAAAAATCACTGGAAAAAAAAACTTCCTCTGAATACCTGGTCTTAAATCTTAACAAAACCTGCAACGTATTTTGGGAGCTGCTAAGCCATGGCATCTCTCATTCTCACCACCAAGAGTCTTTCAAGTGCTCATGCCTTCTGAGACCTCAGCACCCCAAGCGTCTCCCACCTCCTGTCGCTCTTGCTTACAGTACACAACTGGGCACCTGTGCTGCTGGGCATTCTGGAGTTTCCGTTCATCCCCAGCTGTAGACTATACCTGGCCCACCTGAGCCGCTTTGGTCCCGGCTCGAAGGAGGATCTTTTCGATTCCAGGTGGGTTGTTTTGTTTGTGTTCTTGATTTTGCATCTTCCTAATGGCCATGGGTCTTAGCATCTTAATTATCTATAGTTTCCTTTCCCTTTCTCCTGATGATTTCAGCCTCTAAACATGCTGGTATCTCTCCTGTCATGTATCCATAACTTCCATCTGTCTACGGACATAACTTCCATCTGTCTACGGACAATGTAAAGGGTTGATACATTGTGTTGATTTGAGAAGTTTACAAGTTTGACTAAGCCACTCAGCAGTGGACCAGGATCCTCACTTTGTAAACACCCTCATCCTGTGTCAGAGGAGGGCAGAGAGATGGTGTGAGCGCTACACCCGCCCTAGGAGATGGTAGTCTGCTTACAGAGTAAAAGAGGAAAAGAGGTTTGCCTCTCTACTTTGGCTCTTGTTACTTTTGCTGTCTTCTGCCTCTTGAACTGTTTCCCCTGTGCCCTGCCATCCTGCCTTGGAGCCAGCTGATTACAAAGTGAAACCTCCACAAACTGGGAGCTACATATACTTTTCCTTTGTTTTGGGCATCAGGTATCTTGTTCCAGCAAGGAGAGAAGAGCAACCAACACAGATAGGTTTCATATGCCATATTTTCACACTCACATATACTGATTATATATATACATTTGTCCAGATCTATATATCCAGCAGGACAGAGGAATAGCCAGCTAGCTAGCTATTTTTATGTTCCTTATCTTTCCACTTTTATAAACTTCTAGTTTTTATTGATGTAACCTGAAATTTTAGACCTATATATTTTTTATATACATTATATATCTTCTATTTTAGAATTATTTTTGAATTAAATTTTATAATTGAATTAAAATATAATTATGTTTTTCTGGTTTTATTAGTCTTTATGTATAAAGTATGAAATGCATGTGTATATTTGTTTATTTATTTGTGTTTACATATTTACATATATGTAAATGAATATACTTTTCTATAGCTAGCTGGCTAGATAGATAGATAGATGATAGGTTTATGTGTCTAAACCAACTCTCTTGATTGAACCCACAGCACAACAGTCAGTAATTTCTTTTCTTTTTACCTACTCTGACCTTGTTTTTATCTTTGTGACCCCTCTGAAAATATTTCAGACAGTACTTTCATCACTGACAAGGTTAATGAAAAGTGTTGAGTTTTCATTTTCATTTATCATATTTACTTTTATTGTTAACTATCATGGCGGCAGTACAAGTCTTCTCAGATGAGTGCCCAAGTTGTTGCATGTAGTACAGTGAAATGGTTTAGAACATGGATTCTGGAATTACAATGCCTGGGTCAAAATACCAGTTCTGTCACTGGTAGCTGTTGGATTTGAGGTGAGTGACTTACATTTTCTGTCATAGCTTTCCATCTGTACAGAGCAGATGATAGTAGTAGCACACTCAGAGTTGTTGCATGGAACAAATGAATTAATCCAGATAGAGAATAGCATCTGGTATATGGTAGGTGCCAAGTAAATATCAGTTATCATTGTTCAGTTACACTTTCTGAGGCAAACTTATTTAATGTCATATAGCAAGAGAAATGTAATGAAAAACAATTCTAGAATAGAAAAGAATACTTATTCACATATATATATATATGCACACATATACATATTTCATATTTTATACATGAAGGCTAATAAAACCAGAAAAAACATAATTGAATATATTTTAATACAATTCTAAAATTTAATTCAAAGATTATTCTAGGGGCTGGGGATTCAGCTCAGCAGCACAAGTACCTGCCTGGCATGTGTGAGGTCAGGAGTTTGATTCCCCGGTACCCAAAATAAAATAAAATAGTTAATTTTAAGGGCTGGAGATTTAGCTCAGTGTGATAAGCACTTGCCTGGCAAGAACAAGGTTGTAAGTTCAGTCCCCAGTACCAAAAAACAAAACAAACAAAGATAATTCTGAAATACAAGATATATAATATATATAAAAATTATATAGGTCTAAAATTTCATGTTATAGCAATGAAAATTAGAAGTTCATAAAAGTTGTAAGGTAAGGAGCATAAAAAGATTGTTAAATTTCTCATCTCACATTTTGAACAGTTAATTAGAAAGAAGTCTGAATATGAATTTTAGGTAAATTGTACTCTCTGTGAATGAGATGTGTATCTTCCCTAACCAGAGCGTATTCCTCCTACAAATGAGGTAAATCAATATATATTCCTCCTCTAATACAGATTTTGCCAGATGTTTAATAGTATTTTATGGGCCTCACCAGGAGGTGATGCCCCCAGTACCCTGGAAAGCAGCGCCATGCTCCAGATGCTGCCAGAGTGGGGACAGACACACCCAAGCCTCTCTCCGTGAGCCTGAGGGCTGGGCAGAGATCCAGGCCTCATGAGGAAGCGACCGGGGCCAGGGAACCATATCATCTTTGTTGCGTTGGGTGTTACTCTCTTTTGTTTTGTTTCATTATGTTAGCTCTGATGGCTGGAGCAGCTCTTTGAATGTTAATAATACATACTATGGTAGCCATTTTGAATTTATTGGTGGCTTGTTTTGAAGTCCTTTATTGCATTCACTGTTTTGGCTTTAATGTTTCTATTCTATTCTGTTCCATTTGATTTTTACTATGTCCAAAAGTGTCTGCAGCTATTCTGAAGACAACAAAAGACATTATGGTAACTATTGTTGGTCCTGTATAACTTATACTGGTTTATTTTGATTGGTTTTATTCTGTTTTACTTTCCTTGGTTTTATCCTCTTTAAAGTAAAAAAATAGTATTTTATCATTTTTTATAGTATCCCTGAAACTTTACTGATATCTAAGCTTTAATGAACAATGTAGAATGTATTCAAAAAAGTTCAAGGAAAACAAAACAAAACAAAACAAAACAGTTCAAGGAGAGAGATACTGTAGGATAATATCACTCAGAAAACAATTCAATAAATCCCAGGTAAACACCATGCATCGGAATAGATTTCCTCTTTTTGACCCCTTCCCCTCATTCCCTTCATTCATCCAAGGCAGAATGAAGGTTCACTTCCGTCCTTCATGAACTCACCAGAATGCACTCTCGATTAGGCCACTTTCCCTTTCTTGGATTACTTGTTAAGGAAACATATTTCATATTCGTTCATATCACACATTCATATGCATAAAAGTATATGCAGATATAATGAAAGATCATTGGGAAAACAGTACTACATGTGCACATGCATTACATATGTACATATGCATTTATATACAAAGGCCTACACACATGCAAATGAAAGGTGGGAGGGTGTCTCTGGGTGAGATTGCAAAAATTATTTTATTTCTTATAATTTCCAAATACTCTGTGACACATATCTTTTTAATCCTAAAAACAGACCTAAGTTTAATATATGTTTTAAGTACATTTGTCTCCTATGACCCCATGGAAACCATCCCATGATTCCCTGTGGTCTACAGGATTCCACTGGACTCAGATCACAACAGCTTCCCTGCTCTCACTTCCCACTCTTCTCTGACTTGTAGTTTACACCCAAATAATACCAAGCAGGGACTTGCCTAAAACCCCAAGCTGATTTACTCAATCTGGCTATGTCTCCAAGTGGGAAATGTTTTCCCCTGCAGTGACTACCTTCCCTTCTTCCTCCACTCCCAGCTGGTCATGGGTGCACCAGTTCCCCCAAAACCTTCCTCCTGCAGCCTTTGCATTTTACCCTTGAAAATGCTCCTTAAGATCAGGAGCTATGTTTTACTCATTTTCATTTTAATGGCTTCTAGAATGTTCTTCCAATATGATACAAGTTGCATAAATGGAACTAAACTCAAGTGACACTGGTGGAAGACTTTTACACATCAGCAATTAATATATATGTATATTTATATAATGGGAGTGAACCCTTAGCATAAAGGGATTTCTTTTTATTCCCTGAATGTGCAAGAAACTACTTTGGCTAAATAGTATATAGTTGGAATGCCAACCACCATGGTCAAAAACTGTGTCTTTTGAGACAAGGGGCTGATAATACTTGTTAAAAATAACACCCTTGATCCATGGGTCTTTGATCCAAGAGTTTCCACCATTAACTCTTATCATTGGCTGCCACAAGGGGAACTAGGAACGAGGCAGTAGGTAAACAGATGGAAGTTTCAGCCTCTCTTCTGTGTAGGAGAATGTCCTTAGCCAAAACTGCTGAGTACAGATAAAATACTTTGCTGCTCTTTAAATCACCCTAATCTTGCAAGCAATTAGCTGTGCTTTGATAATTGAATTGATTTTTCTTTCCTCATTGAGGAGCACTGACATCAACTGGGGAACCGAATGAAAATCTCTTGAATAGCATTAAAAATTAGCTTTATTGAACAGCTTAGCATATATTTCAAAAAAATTTTTTTAAAAAGTGAACTTATAAAGCAAAGTAAAAATTAGAAAAAAATTAAATTCAGTCAAGTGTGCTACTACTTTGTAGTGCCATAGTTAAAAAGGAATGCATAATTCTGGACACTTTTTTTTAATAAAGGGAAAGTGTAGTTATTTTCTTAAGCCAACATTCATATACAACTCAAAGTAGTTCAACTGATTCAATTCAGTCTTTTCAGTGTACTTGGCCTGGGCCTGAGAGGAAGAGAAGTTATAACATAGCAGCATTTATAGCTGGGTGGATCAGAATGGTTAAAATGGGTGAGGATCATCTACCTAGGCTACTGCAAAATGCTTAATGACATGCATAGAAATCACCTCGTCACACAGGCCAAAAGTGAGATGCCATGGAGTGATTATTTTTGCAAAATTACAGTAACTGCACAGAATGTAACTTGACAGAAAACCTCATACTCAAGATGCCCAAGTCTGGGTTTCTGGCAGAAACACCCATTCTGGCTGAGCCCACTCCTCCTCCAGCCCACTTTCTGACTCTCTAAGTTCACTGAAGTCCACTCAGAATGATGTAGTGTCCCTAAATCTCTCTTCAGGCCACACTGGTTCCTTGTCGTTGCTTCCTAACAAAACCTTCTTCTAACATGGATTCAGAATTCCACTGATTCAGAGCTCAGAAAACCAGGAAGTTTAAATATGTAAACTTTCTTTTCTTAAAAACACACGATGATAACTACTTTTATAACCACTGAAGAAACCACAAAACCACTTCATTCATAGCAAACAAGATCTTTGGGTGAGGTTTGCGCCAAGGTTAATTTTGAATTTATTTTCTTTGAAAATTGGTGATCTGCAATGGGTGTAAAGTTTTCATTATTATTCAACCAGATAGATTCTCTGGTGCCCAATGAGTCTAGACAAATAATAAGTTGCTATATAAATGTCAAAATTTCCCACTTAAAAACTCAAATTGCATGGTTGTTAAGTATAAATATGTACATTAAGGAATCTAAAGCACAAATTACCAACATTATCTGATACTATAAATTTTGTAAAAGAAAGGTACAATTTAGGGGAAAATCTTCAATAGCAAAAAATCTTTCAAGGGCTTAATCAAAAACAGTTTAATATTTTCACTCATTTAAAAATGTTTTCATTTTCATTGAAAAACTTCATTTAACACACATTTATTGGGCATTTACTCACCACACTCTCATTAATTCTTAGGAAGGAAAATTTTTAAAAGGCAAAAAAATGCTACTCATTGTATCTTAGGATATACCAGGCACTGTGCAGAAGCCACGGGATCAGGGAGACATGATCTCTACTGTTCGTTATCTGTGTGACCGTGGGTTCATTATTTAACCTGTTAGCCTCGGTATCTGAATCTATACCATGATTAGAACAGTACTTTGCTTTATAGGACTACAGATAGAATACAATAGGAGGATGTATCTATAGTATTTTACATAACATCTAGCACGTGGGACTTAACCAACGAAGGGCAAGCAGTATTTTATTTAATATTTTCATAACAAGTGATCCTCTTTTCTCTCTCCCTGTACCAGCATTTTCTCTATTTCATTATTTTTATGCCATGTCATTGTTCAAGTATTCAGCATTTCTCCCATCTGAAAGGAATGTTGACTTGACTCCACTTAATCCTCTCATTACTTTGTGTTTCCCTTTGCAAATAAACTCTCCAAAAGAGCAAGTCAGGCTCCAGTGTTAAGATACAGATAGAT